>JAPFFP010043097.1:0-11927 GCA_026153255.1 Solanum medicagineum | reverse complement strand
ACTAACCATTATCTATTAGTCCTAGTACAACCTCCCTTGGCCCAGTTTGGTTGATTAGATGAGAACACATCAATCGAGTCCTGTTAATTAATCTCTTTGTGCATACTAACCATTATCTATTAGTCCTAGTACAACCTCCCTTGGCCCAGTTTGGTTGATTAGATGAGAACACATCAATCGAATCCTATTAATTAATCTCTTATACTATTCATTACTACCTTGGTCCAGTCAGTAACACTAAGCGAGTTATAATATTGGCCACCACTAGAAAACATACAAAACGAAGAGAGTTAATTAATATATGCATATATGCCTTCCAAGAATTATGAATTGATCTAATGACATAGACTTTGTATGACCTCAATGGAAATTTGGTACCACAAAAGTTTTGGACCAAGATGACGCACTATGGGATCCCTCACGGTCCGTATGGCCTCACACGGCCCGTCTGGCCTTCTGTGGGAGTGATCTCGTTGAACTTTTCTAAGTATGGAATCTTCAATCTCAAGGTAAGTTCACTTTTAGGCCTTCAATTCAAGCTTATTTATGTTGTTTAAGGCTATCATGGGTCTCCTACATTAAGCCAAGTTCAAAGGAATTCTGTTGGCTAAGTTTCTCACAAGTACCAATAGAAGGGTCAACTTTAATTGGTCATGTCTCTTAGCAAAAATTGAACTGGGTGACTAACTATTAAATTAACACTCTTTGGATTATATTTCCAACGCATTCGGTTTCACCTCATTCCGAGTTTGGAGCAAGAAGTTATGCCCTTTTTCATAAATCATGTATGGGCTAGACGGGGAGCCTTCACGGACCGACCTGTGAAGCTGGCAATGAGATGTTACAAGTAAAATTAAAAGAGGTGTTTTATTAAGGTATTTTTGATATTTTGACCCAGCCCCAAGGCTTTTTAAGACTTTAAACCCCCATTTACATTCCTAAACTTCTCCTACACTAATTCAAAACCCTCATTCAAGACTAACCCTTAGTTTAAAAATCAAATTCTCTCAACTCTCTCTCAAGAACTCTAATGGGGATTTTACCTTGGGAATCAAGGGAGGACTCATTCTTCTTCAAATTTCTTCTTGAAATTCCTTCATTAGCAAGGTATGCAAGTTTTGATCCTTAGTTCCTTCCAATCAAGGAAATCTTTTCAAACAATTTTTTGTGAAATTAAGTTTACTTTAAATGTGGGTTTCCATTATTTTGATTTATTAAATTCAATTGATGTATGGGTTATACTTTATTTATGATTTTAAGTTATTTTAAGCCCTATTATGATGATTTACATTAAAGTTATGAAGTTATGAGCATGCATGTCCCCTTTAAAGCTTGATTTATGCGTGGGTGATTTGTATTATGTTTTAAATGTGGATTTAATTATGCATTTACTCTGATTTCATATTATATTGTTGATTTTAGATTAAATCTCAATTACCCATGTTATACTCACATCATTCATGGCATATGAGTTCACGAACATTGGATTTTATGGAAATTATGAAGTGGGTTAAGCCCAATTATATTTTATGATATGATTTTGATAGGATATTGGTTATGACAAGAATGTGATCACATGAATGTCTAATATTATGGCTCAAGGAGCAATTATGGGTGTCTACACCACTATGTTTAAGGGAGTATCGATTGAGGTTTGAGTCGGAGTGGGCTATCCCCAAGGATCCATACTCATCTCTCAAGAAGGTGCTCGCAAGGAGCTATCCCTATGCATGAAAGTATTACATGAAGAATGTTTTGGCTTTTTAGCCTATTATACATCATTATGAAGAATGTGATTTGGCCTTTAAGCCTAAGAATGCATGTAAATGATTTGAAAGTTTATGCCTCTTTTACAAGCATGTATATATATATTCTAGTGGAATGATGACCTATCATCCCTGGATTGGATGTCGACGTTAACTATCCCCAAGCGTACATACTCCATTCTATGAACTATGTGCCTCACATAGGATATTTATGCCCAGGGGGGAAAGTATGTTAAGGATCTACCTTTGGCAAGTAGGTCACTTCTTATCCGTTGTGGAGTAGACAACAGGGTTTCAAGGCATAGGTCACTTGGTCTCGTGTCAGTTACGGTCCCATCCTCAATATATATGAAGTATTTTCGCATTTATACATCATGTATCTCATGGCATATTGATATACTATTCCTTGTTATATGATTCTTTATATATATGTGCCCTAGTCATCTAACATTGAAATTCATGTTTCATAAGTCATGTGCATTGCATGCCCATATACTTAGAACATAAAAATGTACTAACGCATACTTCTGTGTACATGATCTAACCATATAGGGATCGGAGATTACCTTCATCCACCTTTTGACGCTAGGTCGGATTTGAGACATTTGTTATGGTGAGTCCTATTTTCCAAGGACAAGCTACCATTCCTCTACCTATGTTTCTTCCATTTGTGTTATATACTCTGAGGGTGACCCGATACATGTATTAGCCCCCATCCTATCTTATGACTAGAGACATTGTTGGACATCTTGTAGACACTTGTCAGATCTATATACAATGTGTTGTATTTGGAGCTTATGGTCATGGTTATCTATTTGATATAGCTATTATGGATTGATTATGAGGATTATGATATGTATGTATGTTTAATGTGGAAATGTGGAAGATCCTAAGTCCCGTATTGCCCCCATAGAGTGAGTCATGCTTACCCGCCCCTTAGTCCTTACGTGTTATATTATATGTGAATCCATGTTATTCCCTATCCCTATGACATCCCCATAGTGTGAGTCCTACTTTCCCACCCCTTAGAACTATGTGTTTATTATTTATATGCACTTCCGAATCAATGATGTATGAATGGATTCTACGAGCTTGTTTGGGGACTCCCGGGTTCCCATTCGCCATATCACTCCTAGGCCCTAGGCTTGGATCGTGACAAAGATGGTATCATAGCACTAGGTTTATAAATGGTCCTCGAAGTCCAACATGCCATATCAAGTAAAGTCTTATTCATGGGTATGAAGCGTCCACATCTATGGGTAGGAGGCTACCAGGTGTTTTAGGAAATGTATCACTTTTTCATGATTCTTTTCGTTCCATGGAACGTGTCTTAAGATTTCCTGTCTCCACCCCTCCCTAAAGGATAGAGAGAGTTACTTTAGGCTCGTAATGCAATCCGGGCAAGGAGGATGTTATAGTTCATCCTATAGATGAGGTCAAACGGTAGTTGGTGAAGGATGTGCATTGTTTGACAAGATTATCCCTTTAGGTATTCGAAGTTTTCTTGAGTTGATTGGTTATTATAGAAGGTTTGTTTAAGGTTTCTCAACTATTGTGTCTCCATTGACCAAGTTGACTCAAATAAGGACAAGTTTGTATGGTGGGATGAGTGTGAGGTGAGTTTTCAAACTTTGGAATGTTGGCTTACATCGGCTTCTATTTTGACTTTACCAGATGACTTAGATAGGTTGGTGGTGTATTGTGATGTTTCTCGGTTTGGGTTGGGTTGTGTACTTATTCAACAAGTTAATGTGATAGCTTATACATCAAGGCAATTGGAGGTGCATGAGCGTAATGACCCGACTCATGACCTTGAGTTAGCGGCGGTGGTGTTTGCCTTGAAGATTTAGAGACACTATTTGTATGGGGTGCATGTTGATGTCTTCACCGACCACAAGAGTTTGCAATATGTGTTCACTTAAGCGGTTCTTAACTTGAGATTAAGGAGAGGGTTGGAACTCCTTAAGGGCTATGACATGAGTGTACAATGTAATTATGTCTAGGAAAATATTATAGTTGATGCTCTTAGTAGGCTATCTATGGGAAGTGTGGCTCATGTTGATGAAGGGAAGAAAGAGTCGGCAAAAGATGTTCACGGTTTGGCTAGGCTGGGTGTTAGGTTGACCGACTCTAATGATAGTGGTGTTCATGTTCAAAATGGAGAAAAATCTTTTGTGGTTGTTGATGTTAAGGCTAAGCAAGACTTAGACCCATCATTGGCTGTGTTGAAGAGGTTGGTTGAACATAAGATAGAGGTTTTCTCCCAAGGAGAAGACGGTGTAATTCGGTACCAAGATCGATTGTATGTTTTAAATGTTGATGGTCTTAAGTAAATGATCATGTGTAAAACCCATAACTCTTATTATTCTACTTTCCTGAGATCTACTATGAGATACTAGGGTTTGAGAGAAGTGAATTGGTGGCATGGTACGAAGAGAGACAATGCCAGGTTATATATTGGGAGTTCGTTAAACTGGGTGGCGTGCCTACATTTATTATATCGTATTGTGATACCCAACTTACTTCTCACTCTTGGAAATCATCTCAAGGAGGGACTCGCACTAAGGTGAAGTTAAGTACGGCTTTTCATCCTTGATCCGTTGGGCAAGCCGAGAGAATAATTCAAACTTTAGAAGACATGTCGGGATCTTGTGTGTTGAATTCAAGGTTGATTGGGGTGATCATCTACCACTTATTGAGTTTGCCTACAAAAATAGCTTTCATTCTAGCATTGGTATAGCACCATTTAGGGATTTATAGAGTAAAAGTATAGATCTCCAATGGGGTGATTTGAGTTAGATGAAATGACTTCTATAGGCCCGGATTTAGTGTTGGAGGCTACAGAAGAGTGAAATTAATTAAGGAAAGGTTGAATATAGTTCGAAGTCATCAAAAGTCTTATTTGGATGTTAGAAAGAAGGATCTTGAGATTTGTATTGATTATTGGGTGTTTATGAAGGTCTCACCTATGAAGAGTGTGGTGCATTTTAGTAAGGAGGGAAAGCTAAGCCCCCGGTATGTATGTCCTTATGAGATTGTTGAGTGGATTGGGAATGTGGCTTATAGGTTGGATTTGCTTTTGAAATTGAGTTCTATTCATCCGTTTCTCAATGTGTCTGTGTTGAGGAAATTGGTTGGTGATCCTTGTACTATTGTGCCTTTAGAAGGTGTTGAGGTTGAGGAGAACTTGTCTTATGAGGAAGTTCCAGTTGAGATCTTGGATGGACAAGTGAAGAGGCTTTGCAACAAGGATAAACATGTTGAAAGTGCTATGTGGGAAGTGGAATCAAATATGATGCAACGATACCTCTATCCTTTCCAATCTACTCAAGCTAATGATAATAGGTTCTTCCTATTCCCAATGGTCCAAATTATTCCACTTTTGAGTTTCATGACATGACATGTATACATGTGCATGAAAATGATTTTTATGATGTTTTGAATGATTTGAATATGTTTTGATATGAGCTTTAAAGACTTTATGATTTTCAAATGATGAATTATGCATTGTACCTTGTGTTCGGGTGTTTCATGTTCTAAGTCAAGTCTTCCAAGCCTTGTTCTAGCACATTCGAGGGCAAATGCTCCCTAGGGGAGATGATCTAAGGACTTAGACATTGTATGACCTCAATAGAGCATGGAAATTTGGTTCCGAAAAAGTTTTGGACCAAGGTGATGTTTCATGGGAGCCCTCACGGTCTGTGTGGCCTCATACAGCCCGTTGGCCTTCCGTGGGAGTGATCTCGTTGAATTTTTCTACGTATGGAATCTTCAAACTCAAGCTAAGATCACTTTCAAGCCTTCAATTCAATTTTATTTTTGTTGCTTAAGGCCATCATGGGTCTCCTACATCAAGCCAAGTTCAAAGGAATTTCGTTGGCTAAGTTTCTCACAAGTACCGATAAAAGGGTTAACTTTAAATGGTCATATCTCTTAACATAAAAAGAACTGGGTGACCTATGACCTATCCAATTAAATCTCTTTGAATTATCTTGTCAACACATCCGATTTCACCTCATTCCGAGTTCAGAGCAACAAGTAATGCCCTTTTTTGTAAAATCTATCTAGGCTAGATGAGGAGACTTCACAGGCCATGAAGAGCTTCACGACCGTGAAGCTGGCCGTGAGATGTTACAGGTCAAATTTAAAGAGGAGTTTAATTGAGGTATTTTTGATATTTTGACCCATCTCCAAGGATTTTTAAGACCTTTAAACCCCTATTTACATTCCTAAATTTCTCCTACACTAATTTAAAACCCTCATTCAAGACTAACCCTTAGTTTAAAAAATCAAATTCTCTCAAGTCTCTCTCAAGAACTCTAGTGGGGATTTTAGCTTGGGAATCAAGGGAGGACTCATTCTTCTTTAAATTTCTTCTTGGAAATCCTTCATTAGCAAGGTATGTGGATTTTGATCCTTGGTTCCTTCCAATCAAGGAGACTCAAATTTTTTCAAATAATTTTTTATAAAATTAAGTTTACTTTAAATGTGGGTTTCCATTATTTTGATTTATTAAATTCAATTGATGTATGGGTTGTACTTTATTTATGATTTTAAGTTATTTTAAGCCCTATTATGATGATTTACATTAAAGTTATGAAGTTATGAACATGCATGTCCCCTTTAAATCTTGATTTATACATTGGTGATTTATATTATGTTTTAAATGTGGATTTAACTATGGATTTACTTCGATTTCATATTATATTGTTAATCAATTACCCATGCTATTCTCATATCATTCATGACATATGCGTTCATGCACATTGGATTTTATAGAAATTATGAAGTGGGTTAAGCTCAGCTATGTTTTATGATATGATTTTGATAAGATATTGGTTATGACAAGAATGTGATCATATGAATGTCTAAGATTATGGCTCAAGGAGCAATTATGGATGTTTACACCACTATGTTTAAGGGAGCATCGACTATGGTTTGAGTCGGAGTGGGCTATCCCCAATGGTCCATACTCATCTCTCAAGAAGGTGCTCCAAAGGAGCTATCCCTATACATGAAAGTATTACATGAAGAATGTTTTGGCTTTTTAGCCTATTATGCATAATTATGAAGAATGTGATTTGGCTTTTAAGCCTAAGAATGCATATAAACGATTTGATAGTTTATGCCTCTTTTAGAAGTAAGTGTATATATATGTATGTATGTATTCTAGTGTGATCATAACCTAGAACCGATGGATTGGATGTTGGCGTGGACTATCCCCAAGGATCCATACTCCTTTTCTTGAACTATGTGCCTAACATAAGATATGTTTATGCCCCAAGGGGAAAGTATGTTAAGGATCTACCTTTGGCAAGTAGGTCACTTCTTATCCGTTGTGGAGGAGACAAAGGGGTTCTGAGGCATAGCTCTGTTGGTCTTGTGTCGGTTATGGTCTCATCTTCAACATATATGAAGTATTTTCACATTCATATATCATGTATCTCATGGCATATTGATATACTATTCCCTTGTTATATGATTCTTTCTATATATGTGCCTTATCATCTAACATTGGAATGTAGGTTTGATAAGTCATGTGTATTGCATGCCCGCTAACGTGTACTTTTGCCTACATGATCTAACCATATAGGGATCAGAGATTATCTTCATCTACCATTTGACGCTAGATCAGATTTGAGACATTTGTTATGGTGAGTCCTATCTTCCAAGGACAAGTCACCGTTCATCTACTTATGTTGTTACCTTTTGTGCTATTTACTTTGAGGGTGAGCCCGGGAAATATCTTGGCCCCCGTCCTATCTTATGACTAGAGGCATTGTTAGACATCTCGTAGACTCTTGTCGGATCTATATGCTATGTGTTGTATTTGGAGCTTATGGTCATGGTTATCTATTTGATATGACTATTATGGATTGATTATGAGAATGGATAATACATTAAAAAAAATAAACCCCAAACTTGGCACCCAGACTTAGTTTAGCATTTGAAATATACGGACGTTCATATACCCTCATTAACAATTCACAAGTGAATTTTTTTGCACCCAAAAATCTGACGTGGCAGAGAAAAAAAATATAGGTGCGTTTTATATTAATTTTTAGAAAAAAATTAACTCTATTTATATATATTGCATAAAAAAATTTAAAAAATAATTAAAAAAAAAACTCACCTACCCCCAACCCCACCTCTTTCTTCATCTTCTTCAAAGCCCTCCACCTATTTTTTCTCTTTTTCAAAATACCCCACCCCACTTCCCCTTCTTCGCCCCCCACCACCTCACCCTACACCCACAACACACTCAGCCCCAAAAATGAAGTTAATTTTCTTCAATAATAGCAAATTTTGATTTTTTTTCTTTCCTTCTTTCTTCTTCCATAGACACACCACCCTACACCTCCATTAATGTTTTCTTTCTCTTTGATTATCATAAATCTTCACTAATAATCTCTCTATCATCAATTTCTTTTGAGAAAATTCTCCAATGCATTTTCATGAACAATTTCCTTGCCAACGTTTTAACCTCAAATCATTTCATCTTCATAAAAATGGCACTAACTAATATCAATAGAGTAAAGTTCACTAATTTTACCCAATTTCCATCAATAATTTTACTCCATTTAGTTTATCTAAAATAAAAATTCGAAGAAGAAGATTAATAATAATATCAATAGAGTAAAGTTCACTGATTTTACCCAATTTCCATCAATAATTTTACACCATTTAGTTTATCTAAAATAAAAATTCAAAGAAGAAGATTAATAAAACAAAATTGTCAACTCCCAAGTTCTATCAGAGATGAAATATATATTTACCTTAGATTCTAATGGATATCAACCACATGTGAAGAGGTTGATGCTGACGTGGCACTGAAGAAAATTAATAAACAAAATAAAATTTAAATATATTTTTCATGGGGTGCTGATGTGGCGCCGACTTGATGCTGACATGGCGGTGACCTGGCACTGACTAGGCGCGTGTGCAGTTCACTCTCCCTTGTGATACTGGTCTGGAACGGTTAGGGTTGATAGAAAAAGTGATATAAGTAGTTAAGGGGGGTACTTAAACCCCCGTGTAATTAAGGTACTAAACTAAGACTGGATGCCAAGTTTGATGTGGAAATATGGAAGATCCTAAGTCCCGTATTGCCCCCATAGAGTGAGTCATGCTTACCTACCCCTTAGTCCTTATGTGTTATGTGCTATGTGAATCCATGTTAGTCCTTATCCCTATGACATCCCCATAGCGCGCGTCCTACTTTTCCATCCCTTAGAACTATTGTTTAATATTTATATGTGCTTCCGAATCAATGATATGTGAATGGATTCTACGAGGCTTGTTTGGGGACTCCCGGGTTCCCATTCTCCATGTCACTCCTAGGCCCTAGGCTTGGGTCATGATAATTATCGGGTTTTACTTTGTTAGTTCTTCATGGTTCCCACAACTCTAGCTGTGGATTTAGTTACTCATGCTATGTGTAGATGAAGAGATTATGAATTAAGAAGACATAATTATTAAATACTTACACAATTGAATTAAGAACAAGCAAATCCAAAGTTAATGAAAATCACAAGTTTGAAGATCAAATTACACCACAAGTGTTCTCAAAGACTCTTTCATAATTTTCTCTCTGAGAATATTGAGTTCTCTGAGTACTTAACCTAAATTACACAAAACTGATGATAACTTTCGAAAAATAACCTAAAGGACCTATTTATAATAATTAAAAACAAGTCCTAAATAAATTAGGGAAACTGGTTAGCACTCCATAAGAAAGGTACTTTATGACCCGTATTGTCTTCTATGACTCGTGGTTGAGGTCTCATAATTAGCTGCTAGAATTTCAGACTTCACTTCTACGATACGTCTTCATGTCTCGTAAAGTGGTTTACGACCCATAAAGGGGGTTTCGTCGGATAACTTTGTTGCAAGTCCATTTCTCTCATCCTCAGGGCACGAAAGGTATTCTACAACTCTTAAACTGCTCCACAACTCGTCTGCATATTCGTAGACTTCAACTTTAACAAATAGCCCCTCACTGGAAATCCTTAAAAAACTTATCTACGACTCGTAGAATGCTCTATGACCCGTAGAAGGACTCGTACAACAACAAAAACCAGCAACTTCTGCAAATTTTCCCCAAATCATGGTCAACCCATAATCCTTCAAATCTAAACACTAAAACACATAATACCCATAAAATTGCATTGAGAACACATAAAATCCTAAGTTTTAAGCATCAAAAGTATTGTATTTTGGCAGCACACAACATACAATTTGTGTGAGGCTGTTGAGGAAGACTATGAAGTGCTTTATCTTCCATGGAATCCAACCACAGCTCAATTTAAAACTCACAAATAAAGGAAGATAACTAAGTCCCAAGCTAAATCTTGTCTCTTTGTTTTAGTTTCTGCCACCATTTTCAGTAGAGTAATGACATGTAAGTCAGCCAAAGAAATTTGGGATTTCCTCAAGAAAGAGTACGAGAGAGATGAAAGAATCATAGGAATGAAAGTGTTGAACTTGGTCAGTCAATTCAAGATACAGTGAATGAAGTAATCTGAAACCATTAAGGATTATACTGACAAGTTACTTTTTATTTCAAATATGGTAAGGATATTTGGAACTGAACTTAATGACAATAGAATAGTTCAAAAGATACTTGAAACCTTACCTGAGAGATATAAGGCAATTATTGCTTCATTGGAAAACACTAAAGATTTGTCAACGCTTAGTTTGGCAGTTATTGAGTTCTCTAAAGGCACAAGAACAACGAAGGGTGATGAGGCAAAAGGGATCCATTGAAGGAGCCCTGCAAGCCAAGTTCTATCTTGGTTCAGGTGCTGCTAGGGAAAATAAAGGAAAAGGAAAGAAAGGAAACTATTAAGCTACTTCTGCAAGAAATAATGTTACTACCACTAGTAACAACAAAGAAGGAAAATATCTTTCTTGTTGACATTGTGATAGGAGAAATCATCCATACTTCAAGTGTTGGAGAAAGCCTGATGTGAAATGCCAAAAGGGTCAAAAACTTGGTCATGTCTAGATTATTTTCAAAGAGAAGGGTTCACAATAGCAAACTGAAGCACAAATTGCAGACCAAGAACAAGAAGAACAATTGTTTGTGGCTACATGTCATGTAAGCAAGAGTTCAAGTGAAAGTTAGCTTATTAATAGTGGTTGTACGAACCATATGACCTGTGACAAAAAGCTTTTTAGGGAGCTTGATATATCAATTAAATCAAGAGTCTGAATTAGAAATGGAGAATACCTCCCAGCGATAGGAAAGGGGACTGTAGTGATTGAGAGTTATAAAGGAATAAAACTTATTTCTAATGTTTTATTTGTTCCTGAACTTGATAAGAAGTTATTAAGTGTTGGACAATTGCTAGAAAATGGATTCAAATTATTATTTGAGGACAAGGGTGTTGGGATTTTGCTTAAAAATGAAAAGGGTCATTATACCACATTGGAAAATTATTGAAGAGTAGCTTGGAGGCTTGCCTATATAAGGGGACTTAAGTTATGTTTTCAAATGTACCAAACCAAATACATTTCTAACATTGTTTGTTAGGAGAATGTACTGAGGTTTTATGTGATTGTAAAAATTTTTCACATAGTGGTCGGTTGTTGTCTTTTGACAACGGTTGTGATTTTTTTCCAGTTTTGGGTTTCCACGTTAAATTCTTGTGTTGTTTTATTTCTCAATTTTTTTCTCTTTTTGCAAAAGAGGCGGAGATCTTGTTGGGATTTATGGGAGAAGCATTTTATTTTCCCAACAAGTGGTATCAGAGCGAGGTCGCTTAGCTTGAGGGGGGAATCTTAGTATGCTCTGTGGTCATAACTTTGGCTGATCTTCCACATCAGAAAAGATTTTCTGGTTCAAGAAGCTTGTAGGAGGGGAAGTTGGTGCAATTGTAGTATCAAGGCTTATGGTGAATTCTAAGTCTGGTAGTATGGAGGTACATGTCTAGGTAAACTCTGGCTAGAAAAGGCTTGGTATTTAAGTGGTCACGACGAACCCACCTCTCTTTCCTGGGAACTTACCTGGTGTGTCGTTCACAAGCTACAAGGTTCTAAGCAAGTGTTTTTTTCCATTCTCGGAGATTGGTCAGCGATACGGCCATTTCCCGCTCAATTTTGCCCCCGATCACAAATTTAAGGTCAAATTTTTTATATCACCTACGGATTTTGAGATAT
>JAPFFP010043096.1:0-13517 GCA_026153255.1 Solanum medicagineum | reverse complement strand
GGTGTCTATGAATAGGCTAGCTCATGTTGATGGAGGAAATAAGGAGTTGGCTAGGTAGGTCCATCAGTTGGCTAGGTTGGGGGTTAAATTGAAAGAGGTTGGTGATGATGGTGTTGTTGTTGTTGATGGGTCCACATCTTCCTTGGTTGATGAGGTGATAGTAAAACAAGATCTTGATTCCTCCTTGCTTGAATTGAAGGCCTTGGTGAAAGAGGGCAAAGTAGAGGTTTTCTCGCAAGGGAGAGATGGTACCCTTAGGTACCAAGGAAGGTTGTGTATGCCTAGTGTTGATGGTTTGAGGGAGAAAATCCTTGATGAGACCCATAATTCTTCTTTTTATATCCACCCGGTACCACCAAAATGTATAGGGACTTGAGAGGTGTGCATTGGTGGGGAGGCATGAAAAGGGACATTGCAAAATTTGTTTTCGATTGCTATAATGTCAACAAATCAAGGCCGAACATCAAAGGCCGAGTGGCCTAACCCAAGATATAGAGATTGCTACTTGAAAGTGGGAGGTGATTAATATAGATTTTGCTATTGGGTTGCCTAAGACTAGGAAGGGTTTTGATTCCATATGGGTGGTGGTTGATATGATGATAAAATCGGCTCACTTTCTACCAGTTTAGAGTACATATGGGGCTGAAGAGTATGCAAGGTTGTGCATTCATGAGTTGGTGAGGTTACATGGGGTTCCTTTGTCCATCATATCAGATTGTGGTGCTCAATTTACTTCACACTTTTAGAGGCCTTTTCAAAGGGATCTTGGTACAAGGGTTAGACTTAGTACGACCTTCAACCTTCAAACGGATTGCCAAGCCAAAAGGACAATTCAAAACCTTTAGGATATGCTTAAGGCATGTGTATTGGAGTTGAGGGATAGTTGGGATGATCATCTTCCTTTGATTGAGTTTGCATATAATAATAGCTATCATTCTAGCATTGGTATGGCTCCTTTTGAGGCCCTCTATTGGAGACGTTGTAGATCATCAGTTGGTTGGTTTGATATAGGAGTAGTGGCTTTATTATAGAGTCTCTTGAGAAGGTTAGGATGATTAGGGAAAGGTTGAAAACAGCCCAAAGTCGTCAAAAATCCTATGCCGATATGAGGAGAAGAGACCTTGAATTCAAAGTGGGTGATTGGGTCTATTTGAAGGTTTCTCCAATAAAAGTGTGGTTTGTTTTGGTAAAAAGGGGAAGTTGAGTCCAAGGTATGTTGGTCCTTATGAGATGATAAAGCGAGATGGAAAGGTATCTTATGAGTTGAAGTTTCCTAGTGAGATGCATTTGGTTCATCTGGTATTTCATGTCTCTATGTTGAGGAAATGTATGGGTGATCCTAATGCTACTATGCCTCTTGATGTTGTGGGGGTTGTTGAGCATAACTTGACTTATGAGGAGGTTTTAGTTCAAAGTTTGTATAGGCAAGTGAAGAGATTGAGGAACAAGGAGGTGGCATCCGTTAAGGTCCTTTGGAGGAACCAACAAGTCGAAAGTTCTACTTAGGAGGCCGAAGCGGACATACAAAAGCAGTATCCTTATCTTTTCCATTCCACTCAAGCCTAAGGTACTAATACTAAGCCCCCTATGTGATTTCAAGTCTTATGTTTCAGCCCCTATGTCATTCATATGCATTCATGATTAAGATGGCAAATTTATGATGATTTTACACTTATGTTGAGACTTTGAAAATGGTGTTTTAAATGTGATGTTGCATTCTTGTTGGGGCTGATTTATTTATGATCATTCTTGTCTTGTATGTTTACATTCAGGGACGAATGTTCCCAAGGGGGAGATATTATAACGACCCCAAAAAGTGCCCAAAAATGTGCCTCGGAAGTGCAAAAAATTTTAAATTCCATATATCTAAAAATTCGTCGGGATATTGAAAATTCGACTTGATATTCTTGTTCAGGGGGTAAAAATTAGGGTCAAGAGGGTCTAACCCCAATTTTAGAGCAACTGTATAAAAATTCGAAATTCCCAAATGTCAAATTCCAGTGAGCAAAGTGCGCCACTTCCGTGACGTGCAGCAGTACATTTTTGTGACTTTTTTTTTCTTGGACAAATACTTTTAAGTATTGGACCTAAGTGTTCTCAAACATGTTTTTACCTATACTTAGACATATTTCGCCCTCATATCATCCTAGCATCCACAATACTCATTCAAATACTTAGCCATGTTTTTCACTCCTAAATTGAAGTCTCAAAACCTCTTCCAGATCTAAGAATTTTCTTCAAGCTTCAAGCCTCCATTTTCAGTCTTCATCAAAAGCTTCTCCAAAGTAAGGTATGTGGGTTTCAACCATTGGGTCCTTCTACCCATGGTACCCTAATATCCGTTTTAATCAATTTGCATGAGTTAAAGTTGATCTTACAAATGGGTTTGACAGTATGAACATGTCTATGAACTATGTTAAAGCTATGTAAAGTTGTGACTGTTTTGCTATGTTTTGAGTTATAAATCTTGGATCTATTGTAAGATTTGATGAGGGGTTTTGATGTATATTTACTTGAGGAAGTTGCAATGTGTTGATTGATGGTTTTACAATGGATTTTCTTGCATGATTTCATCTCTAAATTGCATGGTCCTGTACACCCATTACACACCCGCCAAGTGTTTGATAGAATGTCCGACTATGGTTTCTTGAAGAACTGAAGGTCCAAAGCATGAGATAAGATATGAATGATGTTATGATGATGAAATAAGCTTATGTATATGATAAATCCTATAAAAAGTGTTGCATTAGACAATTCCCAATCTGGGGGGACTAAGAGTCCGGATAACCTAGATGGGGATTCGTACTCATCAACCTAGGGAGGAGTTTGTACTTCACCACCAGGGTGATGGGGTGGCGTCATCATCAACCTAGATGGTGGTTTGTACTCATCAACCAAGTGAGGGGTTTGTACTCACCAACTAAGTGATGGGGTTGCGTCATCACCAACCTACCAACGGATTTGTACTTTGGAAATCTAGCTTGGTCTCTTCTACATATATGATATCCAATATGAGTATGAGTTACTTAAGAATGTTTTACTTAAGCATTGATCATACATGCCCTATTGTTATATTATGCCTATTGCCTATTGTTATGCATTTTTATTATGATGCCTATCTCTTATTGCATTGTACCCTACATACTTAGTACATTCAAATGTACTAATGCTTACTCTTGCCTACATGATATCACCATGTAGGTACCAGACTCCAAGTTGATCATCCTCCTCCTCCATGTGGATAGATCAGTACTACTCAAACTTGTTGGTGAGTCTTCCAGTTTGGGGACCTTAGTCTATGTTGCTCTTATTATGTATTGATACATTCTTTTTTATGTTCTATTTTGACTATGAGGGTGAGCCCGGTTGCTTTGTCTTGGCCCTCGCTCTTATCTATGTATTAGAGGTTTTAGTTGGACATGTTATGTATCGATGATATGAGTTTGACTCTGTCTCTTGATTATGATGTTATGCAAGCGTTTCCCTTATTCCCTTTTCCCCTATTCTCACTCTTTTATGTCTTTTATATGTTTTCGCGACCAATGATGTGTAACGACATGTTAAGAGGATTATTTGGGGTTTCTTCGGGTTCCCCTTTCTCCTTGTCACGTCTAAATCCTAGGCTTAGGTTGTGACATGTTGACTCCCAAAAATGCATATTTCAAACATGCTAGAAGTGCTTTCAATTCTAACACTGGTAGATATTCTATGGAAGGCTTTGTGGGTGGTCACTCCCGATTCTGCAAGTCTAGCTCTAGTTTAGTTTGGCGTCTAGGACCGAAAGACACCGCTATAGCATTTACTATCTCCTCGTAGTCAGGGATACCATCACTGTCCAAGTTCATCAATACTTCCTCCAAAGTGTCAACACCGTGTCTTATCTTAAGTGGTATTTCTGGCTCAGCATCATCAACAGTCTCGATAATCAAAACCACTCTCACATCATTGTCATTCCTTACTTGTTGACACACATTGAACACGACCTTTTCCTTCCAAAATCTGAACTTGGGCAGACCCTTCTCCATATCCACCAAGGTGTGACCAGTAGCTAAGAAAGGCCTTCCCAAAATAATAGGAACTTCAAAATCAACCTCACAATCAAGGATCATAAAATATGCAGGGAATATGAATTTCTCCACTTTTACCAACACATCATAGAGTATCCTTACAGGCTTCTTCACCGTTCAATCCGCTATGAACAACCGCATGTTAGTTAGATTAGGCGCACCTAAATCAAGCTTCTTATGAACCATAAGAGGCACCAAATTGATACTAGCACCTACATCACATAGTGCCCTTTCAAACTCCACATCTCCTATAGTGTAAGGCATAGTTAAAGCACCTGGGTCTTCAAACTTTTGAACCAAGGACTTAGTACTGATAGCACTACAATGTTGAAGCTTTTGAGAATGCTCCTGACTCACTGTGCACTTTTTGGTAACCAAATCCTTCAGATACTTTGCATAACCCAACATTTTCTCCAAAGCTTCAATAAGAGGGATGTTTGATGGATATTTGCTTAAGCATAGATGGAAAGTGCTTGAACTTGCCTTCCTCCTCCCTCTTTTGAGTCTTTGAGGGAAAGAAGGAGGAGGCCTTGGGACAGGCTTATACCTCTATGGCTCTTTAGCCACCTCACTCACCCCATCTTTGACACAATCATCTCCTTCAACTACATCCTTATCTGTAACTATCTTCTCATGAAAATCTTTAACCTCAACCGGCATAGGAGGATTAATGGTGCTCTTGCTACCCCTAGTAGTAACTGCCATACAGTGCCCTTCATTCTTTGGATTTTAGACTTTGTTGCTAGGCAATGTACCCTTCTAAAGCCAGTTCAACAGAGTTGACACTTGACCAAATTATTGCTCAAGCTATTTAATTGCCATAGAATGAGACTCTATCTTTTGATTAATGCTTAAAATATAGGATTTCATGCCCCTTAGAGTTTCATCTTGTGTCTCGGACTTCTTCAACAAACGATCAAACATTTCCTCAATTATAGAATTGCTTGTACCACCGTCTCGGTTATGTGGTGGCATATCTAGACTATTTCTAAAACCATCTCTTCTACCCCAATTGGCTTCTGGGCCTCTATTCCTCTCATAATAACCACCTCAGTTGTCTCTATAAGCTCCATCTCTAGCATTGTTCCAACTTAGGTTTCCTTGAGCTTGGCACCAATAGTCCTGATTGGAACCTTGGTGTTGGTCCAAAAACCCTATCTGATCATTTATAAAGCAAGCATCCTCTAAATAAAACTCCTCATACAGGGGTGCACATGAAGGTTGATGAAGTACCGTATTTGCTCTTTCTTTATTCTGCTTGATCACAACATCCATGTTTGTGCGAAGTTAAGCACATTGTTGCATAATCTCTTCACTGATCTTTGCTTGCTCTAAACTAACATTGATAGCACATGAATTCCTTATAGAAGCTCTATCCCGTTGTCCCCATGCACAATTTGTCTTGACCACTTGCTCCACACGTTCAACAATCCTTGCAAATGGTTGATATAAAAATATGCCCCCCATAATGGTGTCAGCACAGACTTGACTATTATCATCAAGGGCATGGTCGAAGATCTCCACTAAGGCAACATCAACTATCTTATGGTCAGGAGCTCTCCTCAAACACTTAGTAAATCGCTCCTGTGTAGTGCTAATTTAATCACTAAGAAGTTGTTCAAAGATGTTGGTCTGATCCTTTAAGTTGAGCTTTTTAGATCTAGTTAAGTACCTCTCCAAAAAGGCCTTCTGCAAATCTGCACAACTAGTGGTTGAACTCTATGGGAACTCAGATAGCCATAACGCAGCATTGCTTGTAAGAGATAATTGGTAAACACGAATTCCCACAGCATCCATGGATAAATTTTGTGTCGCCATCACACTCTTACAAACAAAAGCCACATTGTGCAAGTAACTATGTGGCTCCTCTGATGGTAGGCCCGCAAATAACCTAAGATTCTGCAGCATCTGAGGTAACCCACTAGAAACTATGAACTTTGTGTCAGCCAGTAGTGGTGGCAACACAATTGTCCCGGTCACATCCATAGCCATAGGGTTCAACTTGTACTGATTCCTCCTATAAGCATTGTCATTGAAATCCCGAGGCTGTGGAATATTCTCCAAAGGAGGTGGGTTTTCATTCTAATCAATCATTAACATTCCGATTGAAGGCTGCATTACCTGCGATGTTAGGATTTTCTTGGGCCATTCTTCTTGTAATTCTTTGGATCTTTGGATCAAGTGGAGTTAAGGGATTGCGTTGACTCCTAGTGTTGGGCATAAACTACTAGTATAACCTGCAAAGAAACAAAACATAAACCAAAAAAAAATAAAATACAAGGGAAATAAGGATTAACACTTGAATTGCAATTACTAGTGAATTTAATTAAGTCTAGTCGTATTCCCCAACAATGACACTATAATCTTTGATCACACCCAAGTTACACCTCTCTTTTGGAGGATAAAGAGTTATTTGTGAAATATAAAACCTAATCAAGGTTAGAGTCGAATCCAACATAGAATACGGTGACTCACAATAAATTCATCAATATGCAATTCAAGTAATTAACAGCTCAATTCCCCGAAGGGGTGGTTTGCATGTTCAACAAGAAAATAAATAGACCTAACTATCACAAGAGACAACTAATAATGGAGAGAAACTTGAGTGTATTATGTTTCCCATGATTCACCAACTCAATATCCCAAGTAACCCAATAATCGGCTAGAATATAGGATGTAGGACGATAATTTAAGTTCGCCAAGCCCTTTGGTCAAAGGTGAGAGGCGAATTTCACTATGTGACTTGGACCATCTACATAGTGTGTCAACCTGCCATTGGTCAGTTCAACCAAGATCACAAGACAAGACTTATATGCAATAAGAACAAGTGGGCAACCCTTAGAGATCAATTGAACCTTAAGACAAGAATGGACCTACCTCTTTTGCTACCACTTGACAACCTCCCACTCAAATACAGGTTCATTAGGGAGTCAGCACCTAACTCTATGGGTCCTAAGATCCATGGAGACATAACATGAATGCAACTATTCCATCGTAAGTTAAACATCAAATCCACTACATCAAATCCAACAAGTCACAATGCAGGACCTAATGCAATATGAACATGGAACAATACCTATGAACATTCCTAACAACAATAGACTCATCAAAGTAGGTAGCCAACAAAGGTTCACATAACAACTTGGGGCACACAAGAAGCTCACTAGCCAACAAAAGTAATAATGAAAGGAATAGTGGAACCCGAATCCATCAAAATCAAAACCTTCAAAATCCTTCCTTCGGTTCTCTCTTTGAAGCGACATGATCAACTAGAAGAGCAAAGAACATTCGCATTTAGACATAATACTTAGCGGGGCAACCAGGCTCACCCTCATAGTCATAAGTACTCCAAAATATACAAGATTTAGTCTAAATGAAAACGGATAGATATTTCCCCCGGACATGAGTACTCACCAAAAGCTAACTTGAACAATCCATCTAGCCACGGGGAGAATCAATAGGAACTTCGGTTCCTACATAGTAATAACATATAGGCATAGAATATGCATTAGTACGTTTGATTGTTCTAAATTTGTAGGATTCAATGCAACAAGAGACAGGCAACATAATCGAAATGCATAAACATAGACAATGGATAGCATAATAACAATATGACATGTATGAATGATGCTTGATGTAAAATCATGCTTTTTTGGAACATATTACATAGGTAAGAAGAGACCATCATCATAGACCAAGCAAATTAGTACTTGGAATCCAAGGCTTAGCACCCCCTTGGTAGTGATCGAGGTATCAACCCCTCAACAAGGTTAATGGACATAACACCATCCATCATAGTGGTGAAGGTATCAACCCCACAACAAGGTTAATGGACATAACACCCTCTATCATAGTGGTCAAGGTATCAACCCCTCAACAAGGTTAATAGACATAACACCCTCCATTAAAGTGATCGAGGTATCAACCCCTCAACAATGTTAATGGACATAACACCATCCATCATAGTGGTGAAGGTATCAACCCCACAACAAGGTTAATGGACATAACACCCTCTATCATAGTGGTCAAGGTATCTACCCCTCAACAAGGTTAATGGACATAACACCCTCCATTAAAGTGGTCGATGTATCAACCTCTCAACAAGGTAAATGGACACAACACCCTCCATCAAAATGGTCAAGGTATCAACCCTTCAACAAGGTTAATAGACATAACACCCTCCATCAAAGTGGTCAAGGTATCAACCCCTCAACATGGTTAATGGACATATCACCCTCCATTAAAGTGGTCAACATGTAACACTTTAGAAGCTTATCATGAAACTAACACATATACAACATACTTTCATCATCATAAAGTCATATATTTCTTATGCCAAGCATTAGGCCTTCAACAACTCAAGAATCATAAACCAAACATTTTATCAAACACTTGTAGGTGTGTAATGCTAATGTAAAACCATACAATCTAAGAGTGAAATCATTCAAGAAAACTTGAAGTAAAATAGCTCACCATTACTTGGTAATACCACATGCAGTATACATTGAAATCCATCATCAAATCTCATAATAGTCCATAGTTTTATACCCCAAAACATGCATAGTAACAATAGACAAACCATCTTATAATATAATCTTGAAATAGGTAGACATGCGTTTCCTATCAACATTTCATTCAAACCCAATATAACTTTTAATCACAATTCATATTAAATAATACCCATAAGTAAATCAATTTTAAATCATGTAATTTATAAAAAAATGGAGTTGGGCACCATGGGTGAAAGGACCCAATGGTTCAAACCCACATACCTTAGACCTTGAATTTATTGAAATTGAGTTGAGAAAGACTTGAAGCTTGGAATGGGGTCTTGAAATCCACAACTTGTTCTTGAGTTTCCTTGAATTTTTATTGGGGTTTTGATGGAGGCTCTTGAGAGAATTTGAGAGTGTATTCCAAATGGGAGGAGTGAATTGATCTCTAGGAATCGGGTTTAGGTCTTTAGGATGTGTTAATTTAGCAAAAGAATCCCCAAAAGACTAATACAAATGACTAAATTTATGAAATGCCATTAATAAAATGGAATTTTGCAAAAATCCGTATATACCCCTTCATATACGAGTTCTACAAAAATGGGCATAACCTCTATATCCAAACTCAGAATAAGGTGAAAACAAGTGTGTTTGAAAGATAATTCAAAGAGCTTTACTTTGATAGGTCGTGGGCCAACCAGTTCTTTGTGTGATTAGAGATATGCCCCTTTAAAGTTGACCCTGCTACTGGTTCTTGTGCAGAACTTAGCCAACGAGAATTCCTTCAAACTTGGCTTGATATTGGGGACCCATGATGGTCTTAAACGACATAAGTAAGCTCGACTTAGATTTGAATGATAGCTTGAAGCTTGAATGAATTTCTTCAGATCCGAAATGAGTTTGGGACACTTGAATTTTGATGAAACATTAGTCTAAGTGTTTGAGAAAGTATTGGGGAATGTCTTGTATGATATAAGGGTGAAAAAAGGCTAAGTATATGTATTTTCACGTATGGGATGGCTTAGGCCCAGGGAGAGAGTTGAACCGGATCACCAAAAGCTGACCAAAATATGAGGCACTCCATTCCCCTGGAGTCTCGCGCTAGGGGAGCACCTGGACACTGGAATTTTCTCTACTTTGAAAATTCAAATTTTTCTACGGTTGCTCTAAAATCGGGTTAGACCCATTTCACACTCGATTTTCCCTCTGAACAAGAATATGAAGTCGAATTTTTGAAATTATGCGTGAATTTTGAGATATATAAAATTATGATTTTGAGCATTTTCGAGGCACATTTTTAGCCAACTTTTCTGGGGTCGTTTCAAGTGGGTAATCAGAGGTAGAAACAAGTGCAGAAAGGATAAATATGGCCCTATTGAAGGAGAGACAGATATTCAAAGTGAAATTCCTTTGGAAGCTTTGAAAGAAGATGAATAAAACAAAAGGCTGGAAAAAGTTTCAGGGGAGGTCGAGAATAGAAAAGAATGGGTAAACAAGACCTTTGGGAATCAAGAGGTGGGTAAAGATAAAGAATCTGCAAAAAAGGTCAATGTAGACCATGAACAAAATGGGGTTCACAAGAATGAGGATAGTTTGCTGAATGAAGATCCAATAATGTAGTAGTCAAAAGAAAAAGAAGAACATAATAGGGAGGATGACAATGATGGAAGCATGCAAGGGACAATAGCGACGGCTGACACAGAAGATGAAGAAGTATTGACTTTAGCAATACAAAGTGAAATTGGAGGAGGGGGGATTCAGTAGATATGATAGGAAGAGATGACAAAGTACTAAACAAGCAGGAGATTGATCATATTGCCATATAAGGGGATTTATCTTAAAAGCAGATAAAGGAGATGAAAGACATGTACAATAAACAAAAAAAGCAGGTTGGAGGAGACCTAATTCCGGACAAGCATAAAAAATGCAGTCAAAGAGAACAATTATCAAGATCCCCAAGTATCTATGAGATTTTTAATATGTAATACCAGGTCAGTAAGAACACAAAAAGTATTTATGAGACTATGGATAAGAGATACCAATTTTACTTTGTGGGTCTGATAGAACATGTTGAAGATAATCAGCAGTTGGAATTATTCAAAAGAGAACTAGGAATGAAGCATGCAGCGGTTAGCTGCAATAACAAGATTTGGTTGTTCGTTGATGAGATTCTAGAACTCACTATATTTAGGGACGAAAAGAAAATGCTTACTGTTAAACTACAAAATCAAACAAAAGGCATTGAAGTTATGGTTTCTATGGTTTATGCTAAATGTACAGAAAGAGAAAGGTTGGAATTATTGGACTCTATGTATGATATCACTAGGGTCAAGTCAGTTCATTGGTTAGTGGGAGGAGATTTAAATGTTATCTGCAATAATGAAGAGAATTTGGGGCGAAGATAGGTAGCAAAGTTAGAAGTTAGTGATTTCAACCATTGTATTTAATGTGTGAAACTTGGCAGATATGGGATTCAAAGGTAGTAACTATACGTGGTGAAATGGAGGTGCTATGCAATGATAATATACAAGAGGTTGTTCTTCAATTGGAGGTGGAGCATTAGACTATAAGTGGATCAGATCATGCATCATTTTGGTCAAGTTCTTGAAATTTCTAGCTGAAAGAAGATTCTTTTCTGGAGGTAATAAGGCAACATTGGAAGGCTGATTTTGAAGGTAACCTATTTTGTGTCTTTCATGATAAATTGAGGAAAGTAAAAAAAGCTCCAGCTACTGGAGCAAAGAATCATTGGGAATATTTTTTAGCAAAATTAGGACAGTGCAGGAAATCATTAATGTAAAGGAAGCACAGTTTGAGGATAATCCTTCAGCAGGGAATAGGGAAAATCTACAAAAAGCTCAAGCGGATCTGAAGAAGCATTTATCAAGAGAGGAAGAGTATTGGAAGCGGAAAAAAGACATCCAATGGTTTAAGGATGGAGAAAAAAATACTGAATTATTTCATACCATAGTTAAAGGGAGAATAAACAGATTTAAAGTGGTGAGAATTTAGAATGAAGAAGGTGGTTAAATGGAAATTGAGGAGCATATTGGATAATGAACTGTTGATTTTTATAAAAAAAACAATTTGTAGAACAAGATGATTGTGAAAACTATGACAAGTTGTAGAAATTGCCTATCGTGATCTCTGACAGTATGAATGAGGAACTTCAAAGAATTCCAACTATAGCATATTGAAAATTAAACCAAATTCATTAAAGAAGATTGAAAGACTCAAAAAATTAAATAAAGGAGGATGAACCTAGTCCAAGATACATGTATCTAATCAAGAGTCTCTTTGTTCTATGACTATACAAGTTTTATGTTTATCTCTTTGGAAGTGAAGAAGTTTTTTTTTTGCCTATAAATAGGTGCATACTGTTTTTTTTAGAAGTAAGAAAAAGTAAATAAAGTGCTAACTTCAGAATTCCTTTTCCTCTCCTTCTTGTGTGAGACAATTGTGTTAGTGTATTCCGCTGCGCACTTAACATTTGGTATCAGAGCCTATGGCGAGAGTAACCAATAATATGCCACTGCCCCGATTGATGAAGGGAAATTATGAGAATTGGAGCATCCAAATGAAAGCTCTTCTCGATTCAATGGATTGTCAAGAGGTAGTTCAAGAAGGTTTCGTAGAACCAGAAACTACCGCAGGATACTCGACGGCTCAAAATAAGGCATTGAAAGAGACGCGATCAAAAGATAAGACAACTTTGTACATGTTGTTCCGAGCTGCTGATGAGTCTGGCTTTGAGAAGATTGTGGGTATAGAAACTTCAAAAGAAGCATGGGACATCTTGGAGACTGCGTACAAAGGAGCTGATAGACTTAAACAAGTTCGTCTCCAAACTCTTCGTGGTGAGCTAGAAGGCATAAAGATGAAGGAGTCCTAAGGAGTGTCCGAATATATCACGCGTGTTCAAATCGTGGAGAAATCAATTAAATTGAGACGGAGAAAAGCTGTCTGATGCATGAGTTGTGGAGAAGATTCTGAGGTCGTTAATTGATAATTTTGAGAATGTTGTATGTGCAATAGAAGAATCAAAGGATCTAGCAATGCTCACCGTCGATGAGCTTGCTGGTTCCCTGGTGGCACATGAACATCGTAAGAAGAGGAAGGAGGAGAATACGCTGGAGCAAGCACTTCAAGCAAAGCTGATCATTCAAGATGAGAAGGAGCAAAAGAGAGACCATGTGCAAAATCGAGCATCGACTCATGATCGAGGTCGAGGCCGATGTCGATTCCAAGGAAGAGGACATGGATGAAGCAGAGGAAACTATCATCAAAATGATGATCAATCCCAGAATCAAAGAAGTGTTCGTGGTCGAGGAAGAAATCAGCCAAATCAATGGTATGACAAATCTAAAGTTCGGTATTATAATTGCCATAAACTTGGCCATTATGCTTCTGATTGTTGGCATAAAGAAAGCAATGATGTTGAAGACAAGTCTAATTTGGTGAGTGATACCGACCAAGCTCTTCTATTGGCCTTTAAAGAGGACGGTGGAGAAAACAACGAATTATGGTACTTGGATACCGGCGCAAGTAATCACATATGCAGGAGGAAAGAGATGTTCATTCGATTGGATGAGACTATCACAGGCAAAGTCACATTCGGTGATAACTCCAAGATAGTTATTAAAGGCAAAGGTACGATTCCGATTCGATCGAAAAATGGTACACGTCAGTTTATTACTAATGTGTATTATATTTCGAAAATGACAAGTAATATTTTGAGTTTGGTACAACTTCTGGAGAAAGGATATTCTGTCCATATGGAGGATCTCGGTCTTGTACTAAGAGATCGAAATCGTAGAGTGACTGCAAATGTGAAGATGTCAAAGAATCGAATGTTTATGCTCAACATAAAGAATGAGATATCTCGATGTCTCAAGGCGTGTGTCAATGATCCTTCATGGCTTTGGCATTTGAGGTTCGGCCATCTTAACTTCGCCGG
>JAPFFP010043095.1:0-13519 GCA_026153255.1 Solanum medicagineum | reverse complement strand
AATTGTCGATAGTCGATACACATTCTCAAGGTGCCATCCTTTTTGCGTACAAACAACACTGGTGCACCCCAAGGGGACACACTAGGTCTTACAAAACCCTTCTCCAATAAGTCTTTTACCTGCTCTTTTAATTCATGCAATTCCACCGGGGCCATTCTATATGGAGGGATCGAAATGGGTTGAGTGCCTGGAAGTAAATACCAAAATATATTTCTCGTTCTGGAGGTAAGCCTGGGAGTTCTTCAGGGAACAAATCAACAAATTCATTCACTATTGGAACTGATTAAAGAGTTGGTGATTCTTCCTCCATATCCCTCACTCTAACTAAATGACATATATACTCCTGGGATATCATCTTTCTAGCCTTAAAATAAGAGAGAAACTTTCCCTTTGGTGCCCCAACATTGCCTTCCCATTCCAGAACTGCCTCATTTGGAAAGTGGAAGCACACTCTCTTAGTTCGACAATCCACGGTGGCATAGCAAGAATCTAACCAATCCATACCCATTATAACATCAAATTCCACCATTTTTAACTCAATTAGGTCAGCCAATGTGTCACGGTCACAAACAATTACTACATAGTCATAACAAACCCTTCTAGCCATAATAGATTCACCAGTTGGTGTAGACACTTCAAATGATTTTTTCAATAGTTTGGGTGTTCTCTTAATCTTCCCAACAACTAGTGAAGTGATGTATGATAGTGTAGAACCATGGTCAATTAATGCATATACATTATGTGAAAAGATGGACAATGTACCTACCACATCGGGTGAAGCTTACAAATTTTGCCGACTCCCCAGAGCATAAGTGCGATTCTGGACTCCGCTAGAGCTAGCTACCCTCTAACACCTCTACCACGACCCATAGGTGCTTGTTGACCCTTACTTAATAGAGGACATGACGATGATGATGTATCCGCTGACCCCGTAGATTGTGCTATGCCTATATGTCTCCTCGAGAAATCTTTCATCATGTGCCCTGGCACACCACACCAATAACAAACATCTGTCCCAACACGACATATACCCGGATGACTCCTTCCACACTGTTTACAAGGCTTCCTAGGAGTCATTGGTTGGCCTGCCGAATATCCTATTGTCCGTATACCTTGTACCTCACCTCGTTGACCAAACTGATTACTTCTAGACCCTTGAAGTTGTGGTGGAGCACTGGCTGCAGAGTTGGAGGATGATGGCCTAGGCAGTCTATTAGAAAATGGAGGCCTAAGCTCACCTTGGGATGGTGTAAACTTCCTGTAGATCTGGCCCTTTTGGCCTGCCCCCTTTCCAACTCTTGTGTCCTTCTCCTTTGCCTTTGATCCTCCAATTTCTATGTAAAAGCCTGCATTCTCGCTATATCCATGTCTTTGTTCAAGGAAGCAAATGTACAGTCTCTGACCAGATATGTATCCAACCTATCTATATATCGATGAACTCTATCTGCCATAGTAGCAACTACATTAGGAGCATACCTTGCCAGGGAATTAAATTGAAGGCTATACTCCCTCACGCTCATATTCCCTTGGTAGAGATTACATCTAAAGTGCACTGAATCAGATCAATAAAGTCTTGGAGATCTTCATTAGGATCTGACCCAATGAAGGATGGAGGGTCCAAATTAAGAAAATCACGTATCCTTATACCAACTGCCCTATTCGTACCACCTGTACCCATAACTAGACCTTTCTGCCTTTGACCTTGGCCAGCACTATACGAGTCAATAGTTGGACTGCATTTCTCAGATCCTGCACGGTAGCATCAACAGGTGGTGCAGGGGGAATTTCACTACTTCCGGGTTCATCAGGGGCTGGAGGAGTTGGAGATGTCTGTGACAGAGACTCCTCTTGAACCTCATTTCATAGTCTCACCTGACTAAGTATACCAACCACCACTTCTACTCCCTTCCCTTTACCTTTGTTTTGCCTGGTTTCTAGTATACTTGCTGTACAAAACAATTTAGCAACTAGACATAATGCACCTGTTACACTTGGCTTTATGGCACGATCTAAAGAATGAAAAGAAAGTAAAAACTCCTAAATGCCACTTAGCCTCCTGCTTAGAAATGTGGTGCACAACACATCGATAAACTAGACTTTACATAGACACGGCTCTGTAGAGTCCCTAGGAGACCCGCTCTGATACCACTTCTATCACACCCAAAGCCCCGTTAGGCCAGACTAGCACCCGTTACCAATAACGCCCGAGAGAATTAACCTATATCTATGCATTCTCTATACATATTATAAGGGATTTCTACCTTTGACACGCCTTTAAGAAAATAAACAATGATAACAAGCCAAAACGGATTGCGTATGGCTAAGCCGTTGGGGCCACGGTGTTTAAAGTACGAGACATGACCACACTTTAATTTACATAGTCGACAAAGCCTCTGAATAAGGAAAAGTATCTGATAAGGGTAGGGACAGGCCCCGCCTTGACTTATACAATACAAACATATAAGCTCTAAACACAAACAAAGCCCCGAAGCAACCTGGAGCTTGGTATCAGCAACTGGATGTCCTATACTCCTACTGGGGAGATCTACTAGCACCTGTACCTATAGCATGAAATGTAGGTCCCCCATAAGGGACATCAGTACGAGATAATGTACTGAATATGTAAGGCAGGAAATACTGTATATGAAGTAACAACTCAAATGAAACTATGCACTGGTGTAGAATAAGAGACCACCTTTCATTATACTTTGGGATCATGTACTTTATGTTCTTTATATTACTTTACCTTTACTATATAATCTGTGCATAACATGTAATACAAATGACCAGCTGATCAGTAGTAAAATTGTATCGGGATCGTCCCTGGCTAGGTTCTTCCTTAACCCCTCAAGCTACCACCCATGATAGTATCATCCCTGGCTAGGTGATTTTTCCACCCCTCGGGCTACCACCCATCAATAAACAATATACTTATCTTTCAATTACCTTTGAGATGATTCTTTTGCTGGTCACAATATTAGAGCTGTAGAACTGTGGATGTAACATGTGACATGTAGATAATCATACAAGACAATATGACAATGAAAAGAGTATGTTAAATAAATAATGAAATGCATATGAGAAAAGATAACTCGTGAACTTTATTGGCAAATGGAACCCATGAAACTTGTTATCCATGTATGTATACATATTTGAAGGTGACTATGTATGGGAGTATATGAACATGTGCAAGAGTGTAGAGACAGCTAATAGTTGTGTCAGAGTTGGTAAGCGCCTTTATGTGCCAAGGAAGGATCTATGTTTTATGCCAAATAATACGAAATCAAGTAGCCTTACATACCTCGTTGTATGACCTCGTTACTACCTCGAGATAACCTTCCCATTCCTCCAAATATTTATCTACAACATAGTAGGTGATAAAACAAGCATTAGTAGCCAATAGATACACCTTGGCAGCCCAACCACATGAAAAAAGAACACACGGGCAGCAAGCGGGTATTTATAAACCCGGGCATATCCTTTCAACCTTTCCGCTCCTAATCGTACTTTCTAATACACATTCTCACATACATATCATGTACAGCCTATTTTAGTGCCATAATAGTCTTACAACATCCCACAAAGCACAAAACATACCAATTCTACACAACCTACAAATGGCCAGTATAACGGTATGCCCCTTTGCCCTATTTTGACGCCGACAATTCCAAACCCGTTCCAACTTTAAACAAACTGTTCTCAGCACATCTATACATAAAAACAACCTTGAAAGAGTCTCAAAACAGTAACAAATCATTCATTAAGGATGTGAGGCAATAGCCTTCCATCCAACAGCCCACATGTTCATACTAAGAACACAATTGCGATATCATATAAGGACTCACTTTTGTGCTGTAAAAGTGGTGAAGCAGCCTGGTTACAATACTGTAAAAATGACCTTTGTTAAATACATAAGTATTACTTCATAATACAGCCAACCAAGAAGATAAAAGCCTCTTAATTAACAAGAATGTGTGCAACAATCCTTAGAATACAAGCTGTCCAGAATCTCCAGCACAACATACTAGCATATACTTCTTATTTTTCATGAAGAAACCATACTAAATACACAACTATGAGTACTTACCTTTGCTTTCAAGATTCAGGTTTCCTTCAAGAACCCTAGAGGGTTGTGTTAGCTACTTTGTAAGTGAGGTAAAGAGAGAAAGAAAAGTCTTTAGGAAGCTGAAATTTTTCTCCAAAGTGAAATGACTTAAGGGCTGTTTTGAGCCCTTTATAAAGGGTCTTTTGGCCGACTTACTCTTGGACCTTTGACCACCTAATACCACATATTATTAAGCTGGTTATGAAGCATCTTGGCCCTTACACTTGGTTCTGATTGGGTCTCAAAGTTTATGGGCTTTGGCTGCCCATTTTCCAAACTTCTCTTCACTTGGTTTTGGGCCCAAATAGTCAAGTGGGTTGTGATGTCTTTGGGGTATTTTAATATCCTTCTTGGTCTAAAAATATAGTATATGTGTGATGCTAAAACATGGAACAAAATTACACCCTTAATACGGACTTTGTTCATAATCGGACTTGAACAAATTCGACGTCGGGCCTCGTCTCCATTTATCTATCAATTTAAGCTAAGCAGGTAGGTGATTCACCTACTAGATTCTTAAGTCCTACAAGTACCTCAATTCTCTTACTTCATTTAAGGTCGTGATCTCCTTAATTTGACACAAAACATGCATACACTCGACCCTCTTAAGCGTTAGATGCACATATCGCCCTATAACATGAGATTCAAGCACTTTTTAAAAATGGGTGCTAATTTAACCAAACCATATCATGTTTCATTTGCATAGTACTAGTATTGTAAGATATGGGTGTTACACTAGTGCTCTGATACCATCTTTGTCACGGATCGGACCTAGGGCCTAGAGGTGACCGGCGAATAGGGAACCCGAAGGAATCCCCAACAAGCCTCATAACATATCATTACACATTCTTTTCACGGAAGTAATTAAAATAACAATAAGAGATAAGCATAAGCAAGGGAATTAGGGCTAATGGTAAACTTACATATCATATCATCAAGAAACAAGAGAGTCAAGGCTCATCACATAGATACATAACATGTCCAACAACATCTCTACTAATAGATAACGGCGGGATCACCCTCATAGTCAATACATGAATAAAGGTAAGATAGTCTTAGTACAAAGCAAGAGATCATAAGCAACGTCCCCGAAATGGAGGACTCACTAACAAGCTTGAGAGACAATTGTACTAGCCACATGGAGGAGGAGGATGATCAAGCGGTGCACTGGTTCTTACATGGTGACATCAGTAGGTGTAGAGTATGCATTAGTACATTTGAATATACTAAGTATGTAGGATTCAATGCAACAAGTGATGGTAACATAATCGAAATACATAAGCATAGGCAATGAGTACATATGGCAATATGGAATGTATGGAAGATGCTTGTAGTAAATCATGCTTACATAGATCATAAAGTAAGTGTAAGGAGTGACTATTCTTAGTGAAATTCAAGGCCTACCACCCCCTTGATAGGTGCATGAGGTACAAAACCCTTCATGAGGTTGATGGAGTACAAACCCTCCAACAAGGTTGATGGGTACAAACCCCTAACAAGGTTACCCAGGCCTACCACCCCCTGAATTAGGATATCGAGGTACAAACCCCTCAATAGGTTACCCAGGCTTACAGGCCTCTAAGCTAGGCTTGGTCATCCCCTACACTATAGAGATATTATCATATACATATACACTCCTTTCATCATCATATACATACATTCCTTTTCATCATCATTCCTTTATCCTTTCATCCTCATAAATTCGTTCAATTGATAAGACATGCATAGGACTGTCAATTCCTCAAGAAACCATAACCGGACATTTTATCAAACACTTAAAGGGTCTGTAGTGCTAGTGTAAAATCATGCAATTCAAGAGTGAAATCATGCTAGAAAATTTAATGTAAAACCATCAATAGATACTTGTTAACACCTCAAGCAATATACATCAAAGCCCTTTATCAAATCTCACAATATATCTTAGATTCAAATCCCAAAATATAGTGAAACGGTAACAATTTCATAAACCCCAACATAGTATTCAGTGAATTTCATAATAAATAAGACCCATGAGTAAATCAACTTTGAATCATGCAAATTAGAGTAAAGGAAGTTTGGGTATCATGGGTGGAAGGAATCCATGAAAGAAACTACATACCTTAGCTTTGGAGATGAACTTGATGAAGATTGGAGATGGAGATTTGATGTTTGAGGGGAAATCCTTGGATTCGGGGAGGGTTTTGAGACTTGCATTTAGGAGTAATATATTTGGCTAAGTGTTTGAGGTCGCATTTTGTGATTTCCAAAGTTTGATATAGTTGCTCTTAAATTGGAGTTAGACCATTCTTCACTCAATTTGACCCCCTGAATGAGAATATGAAGTCAGATTTTCGATATCGCACACAGGTTTTGAGATATATAGAAATTATAATTTTGAGCACTTTCGAGGCACAATTTCATGTACTTTTTGGGGTCGTAACAGGTATGCACCTAAGGTGGTTCCAGATATGAGGGCAAAGATGAGAAAATTTGTATCTGGGTTAGCTAAACATGTGAAGAGGGAGTGTAAGGCAGCATTGTTGAACCTGGGTATGGACATTTCTAGGATGATGGTCTATGCCCAGCAGACTGAGGAGGATAAGAAGAAAGATAGAAAGGAGCATCTGAGTAAGAAGGCCAGATCAGCAGGGCCTGAGTTCAGTCAAAGTAAGCAGAATAAGGGAGATTAGTAAGCAGAATAAGGGAGATAAGTCCTATTTCCAAAAGAGGTCATCTAGCTATGCACCATCTTCATCTAGTGCACCAACTCCTAGGCATAAGAGGTCCTAAGGTAAGCTAAGCTTTAAGGCACAGTTTCCACAGTCTCAAGCAAGTGCGACTCTTGGCTCTAAAGGGAAGCCACCTTATGGAAAATGAAGGAAATGCTTGTTACAAGTGTGGAAACCCAGGTCACTTTCAGAGGGATTGTCTGATGTGGGGCAATAAGGCCCAGACTTTTACCACAGAACCACCAGCGTGAGGTAACCAGAGAGGTGCTACACCTGGAGCTGGCAGTAGAACAAACCGACTGTATGATATAGGGAACTGACAGGATTAGGAGGTTGCACCAGATGTTGTGAAAGGTATGCTTTGAGTCTTTACCTTTCCATGCTATGCTTTACTTGATGCAGGTGCAACTTTCTCTTTTGTAACACCATATGTGGCGAGTAGATTTGAGATTCTTCCTAAGTGTTTGCTTGAGCTATTTTCTATTTCTACTCCTGTTGGTGAGTTTATTCGAGCTGAGAGGATCTATAGAGATTGTATGGTGTCCATCTATCAGAAGAATACTCTTGTTGATTTGATTGAGTTGGAGATGGTTGATTTTGATGTGATCCTTGGTGTAGATTGGATTCATGCCTGCTATGCCTCTATTGATTGCCGAACTCGTACTATCAAATTCCAGTTTCCGAATGAGCCTATTATTGAGTGGAGGGGAGATTCATTTGCGCCAAAGGGTAAGCTTATTGCTTATCTAAAGGCCCGAAAATTGATCTCAAAAGGATGTATCTGTCACCTCGTATGAGTCAAGTCCGATGATGTTGAGCCCCTTTCTCTTGAGTCTGTCCCTATCATGAGTGAGTTTCCTGATGAGTTTCCCCATTTGTTCCTTGAGGTTCTATTTAGAGTCCCCCCTAATAGGGAGATTGACTTCAAAATTGATATTCTTTCTGACACCTAGCCTATCTCTATTCTGTCATATAGGATGGCCCCCGCAGAGTTGAACGAGCAGTTGAGATTTATTAGAGAAAGGATTTATAAGGCCAAGTGTCTTTCCATGGGGTTCTCCGATCTTGTTCGTGCAAAAGTAGGATGGTTCCTTGAGAATGTCTATTGATTATGCCAATTGAATAAAGTGATGACTACCAAGAATAAGTATCCCTTTTCGAGGATTGATAATTTGTTTGACCAACTTCAGGGTGCCACTGTTTTCTCTAAGATAGACCTCAATCAAGCTATCACCAGTTGAAAGTGAGAGAAGGTGACATCTCGAAGACGACCTTTCAAACATGATATGGTCACTTTGAGTTCTTAGTGACGTCGTTTGGGTTGACAAATGCATCCGCAACATTTATGTATTTGATGAATTGAGTATTCTGGCAGTATCTCGACATGTTCGTGATTGTGTTAATTGATGACATTTTGGTATAGTCTAGAGAAAAGGAGGAGCATACCAATCACCTTAGGATCTCTTTGCAGACCCTCCGAGACAATGAGTTATATGCAAAGTTTTCTAAGTGTGAATTTTGGCTTAAATCTTTGGCCTTCTTAGGCCATGTGATTTCTGGAGACAGAATCCTAGTGGATACTCAAAAGATTGAGGAAGTCGAGAATTGGCCAAGACCAACCTCACCGATCGAGATAAGAAGTTTACAGGATTTTACTGGCTACTACCAGAGATTTGTTGAGGGATTCTCTTCCATATCCGCATCGTTGACCAAATTGACCCAGAAGAAGGTCAAGTTTCAATGGTCCAATGAGTGTGAGAGGAGTTTCCAAGAGCTAAATACGAGGTGAACCACTGCACTCATGTTGACCTTTCCTGATGGGGTAGATGGATTTTTGATCTATTGTGATGCTTTCGAGGGTATGATTGGGATGTGTGTTGAGGCAGAAGGGGAAAGTTATGGACTATGCTTCGAGACAACTTAAGGTTCATGACAAGAATTACCCCACTCATGATTTGGTATTGGTAGAGGTAGCGTTTTGCTCTCATATTATGGCATAACTATTTATATGGAGCACATGTTGATGTATTCAAAGACCACAAGAGCCTACAATATGTCTTCACCTAGAAAGAGCATAACTTGGGATAGAGGAGATGGCTTGAGTTGCTTAAGGACTGCGACATGAGCATCCTATACCATTCAGGTAAAGCTAACATGGTTTCTGATGCTCATAGCAGATTATCCATGGGAAGTACTACCTATGTGGAGGAAGAGAAGTGAGAATCAGCCAAGGAGGTTCATAGACTAGCACGACTAGGAGTCCAACTAGATGAGTCAAGTGAAGGAAGAGTTCTTGTGGCAATGGGTCTGTATCATCCCTCGTAGTAGAAGTGAAAAATAAACAAGATCGATATCTAGTCCTATTACAATTGAACGATGATGTGCATAAGCAGAAGGTGTTGGCTTTCACCAAAGGAGGAGATGGAGTGTTGAGGTATCAAGGCAGATTGTATGCTCCAAATGTTGAGGGGGTTTGAGAGACGATCATGGCATATGCCCATTGTTCAAGATATTTCTTACACCTAGGGTCTACCAAGATGTACCATGACTCGAGGGAAGTCTACTGATAGAGTTGAATGAAGAGAGACATTGTTGAGTTTGTTTCTAAGTGTCCAAACTGTCAACAAGTTAAAGTTGAACACCAAAGACCATGTGGAGTAGCTCAGAACTTTGATATTCCAGAATGGAAATAAGAGATGATCAATATGGACTTTGTTACTGGTTTACAGAGGTCTCATAGACAACATGACTCTATATGGGTGATAGTTGATCGGATTACTAAGTCGGCTCACGTCTTAGCGGTGAAGATGACCGACACTGCAGAGGACTATGCCTATTGTATATAACGGATATTGTTATGTTGCATGGAGTCCCTTTGTCCATTATCTCAGATAGAAGAGCTCAATTCACCATCTAGTTTTAGAAGTCATTTTAGAAGGGTTTGGGTACGATTGTTCTCCTTAGCACAACATTCCACCCTCAGACAGATGGTCAGGCAGAACATACTGTTCAAACATTGAAAGATATGTTAAGAGCTTGTGTTATTGATTTTAAGGGTAATTGGGATGACCACCTGCCTTTGATAGAGTTTGCCTACAACAATACTTCCACTCAAGCATCTAGATGGCCCCTATAAGGCACTCTGTGGGAGGAGGTGTAGGACACCGATTGGATGGTTCGAAGTAGGTGAAGTAGAATTGATTGGATTGTACTTGGTTCATCAAGCTATGGAAAAGGTAAAAATCATTCGAGAAAGGTTAAGGTTTGCATATAGTCGACAGAAATCCTACATAGATATCAAAATAAGAGACCTACTGTTTGAGGATAATGATTAGGTGTATTTGAAGGTGTCACCCATGAAGGGTGTGATGTGGCTCGTAAAGAAAGGAAAGTTGATTCCAAGGTACATTAGCCCTCATCAGATCAAAAAGAGAGTGGGCAGTGTGGCTTATGAGTTAGAAATACCCCAGAGTTAGAGGCCATCCACATGGTCTTCCGCATTTCTATGCTTAAGAAGTGTTTGAGAGATCCACAGTTGGTAGTTCCTTGAGTATTCCTGTTTTTTTTTCTTTTCTCTATACAATAGAGTTCTAGAGTTCGAGTGAGGATTGATGTGATGCATTGATTTTTTGATTGTTTACTTGCTAAATTTCTTGTTTTGTTGATTGCACGAGTGAGTTGAGAGTGGCTGATTGTTAAAGTACATAGGTAAATTCGTGCCTTGCCCTAAATCTCTAGTTGCTCATCATTCGAAGACGAATGATCCCAAGGGAGAGATATTGTGATGCCCCATAATTCTACCCTCATATGTACCTACTTTTCAAGCCTCATTCTTATATGTAAGAAGTTTATTAGAGTCATAAGAGACCTCTAGTACTTAGATGAGTTCAAGACTTTCCTATAAACTGTATTTTGAGTGTTGGATTGTGCAAGGGTCACATTTAAATGACCATAACTCTTAGCACACAAAGCATTAGAGGTCCCATAATATACCAAATGAAATCCATTTGAGTTAGCTTTCCAATGCAACTAGTTTCACATCATTTAGAGTTCAGAGTCAAAAGTTATAGACATTTAACTGGAGACTGCCAGTGCAGAGTCGCGCTACGAGACTTTTCTTATAGGTCATGAGTCCGGGTACAGGTTGTAGTTCGGGCTTGTAGCAATTTCCAAAATATCTGAAATTGAGCCAAAGGTTTATCAGAGGAGTCTTATGGGTCATATTACTGTTTAGGGGTCGTAACGGGCTTTTGACATCTTTTAAGAAGGATTATTTTGGTCCTTTCCCACCCTTTTCTCTTTAACCCTCAGCCATTTTTGGGGAAAAATATAAGTCCTCGGGCAGACCCTTAGGCATATTTCTTCCATGTTTCACCTAGGGTTTTCTTGAGCAAGAAAAAGAGAAAGGAGAAGGAGTAAGGTTCTTTCCATACCAATGTGTGGATTCCTTTCTTCACACGCCCTATTCCATTATCTTGAGTCAAGATTTGAGAAGAGTTGAGATTTTTGAGAAATTCCTTCTATTTTAACACTATATGTTTGTATTCATCGTGAGGTCTTATTTTACATTACATTACATGATATAATTCCTATGCTTTCATGAGCATGAATGTGAGATGTATACATGTATTTTCATTCTTGACGGTATGAACTCTAATTTATATATTTCCATAGAATTTTATGCATAAATTGAGCATAGTGAGTTGGGTAAATTGGGCATATTCAATTGAGTGGATTGATGCACATTGAGTTGAGTAACTTGAGTATACATGAGCATGAGGAGTATATTGCATGAGTTACATACATTATGATATATGATGTCTTGATTGTATTGCATGAAGAGTTGATTGAATGAGTCTAAAAGATCATTTGGGTCTAAGCCTATTTAATCATTTGCGTTGATTGATTGAATTATTGAGTTGAGTTATGAGCTGATAATGAGATAATGATGAGATGGTGATGAGTTGAGTTATGATGATGATTAGTCGATGATGAGTTAATTGAGGAGTTGAGAATGTTTTAGTCTTGGGAGAAGTATCGAGCACAGAGTGGGGAGCTAGAATACTTATACTTTAACCCACAAAATTATATTGCCAGCATAGGATAGTCATTACAGCTAGTTTGACAGCTCTTGTCCGCAAGTGGAAACTTATTATGGATCCAAGAAAGAGTTGATAGCCCTTTTCCGTGGCAAGTTAAGGGTGGGCGTGGCAATGATGTTGATTCGTTGTGAATCACCTTACTTAAGGTGGTGGGATGAGGATGTCGGTTAAGAGAAACTCCCAAGCAATATTGATTGAGCATGACATTTCAAAATGAGCATATTATAATATGATTATTTTAATAGCATGATTTACTCTAAACTTGCATAAAACGATTTGAGCATGAGCATTGAGTCGAGATGACTGAGTCGAGCTTTATTTCTCCTTGAGCTATTTTACATACCAGTATATTCCATGTATTGACATCCATTTTGGATCTGCATTATTTTATGATGCAGATAGAAATGATAGAGGGCTTCATCACGCGTATCCTTGAGGTTCGGATCAGTACATTCCTCGAGCTTGGTGATTCCTCCTAGTATCCCAGAGGAGCCCTTTTATCTTTAATTATTTTTGAGTACTTTTCTTTCTTTGATTAAGGTGCCCATGGCCTGTACTGGAACATTTTTAGACTGATGAATAGAGGTTTCATAGACATTTGAGTAGAGGTTTTGGATGAGTCTCTGTATCTAAATTATTTTCATTGATAATATGATACAATAGAGTTATTTCTAGATGTATATATATGCTCATATTTGATGCTTATTCATTAACTTATTCTTTCGCTGTCGAGTTTGATGTGACAATGAGGCCAAGTGGTTCTCTCAGGGGCTAGCGATAGTCTCTGAGTGCCGGCCACACCAAGAATACCCTCCCGGGCGTGACAATTCTTGAATTCAGCTTTGCTACAATTAAAGGGGGAAGAGTAGATGTGGTGTAAGTAAACTCACGAGAAGTTTCAATAAGTAGGCATCATCCCCAATCAGCTAAACAACTTGAAATGGTATATTTACACGAGGATGAAACTTACTCATGCTCCTTCTTAATTGGATAAGACATACTCGTGCATTTTCTAAATGGCTTCAATCTTTTCCTAGCCATTAAGATAATAATCTGACCCATAGGCTAAGGAAGTAACTCTAAAAGAGTAAACGGGTTAAAGCTATAAACAACTTTGAAGAAGATTAAATAGTTTTCTTATATGTGATCCAGTCATTGACAATTGATTCATCCGTGAACTAAACTTACCAGTAACCACACCCCTCAACTTATTTTTTCAAATTCCTAACGACTAATTTCATTTGCACATCAGTTTGAGGATGTGTTGTACATAACGACGACTTAGTTTCCAACCTTGCCCACGGAGACCTCCAAAAATGACTAATGACCGTCAAGCCTCTATCAATCACAATACTTAAAACACCAGGGGCCTACATAACAAACGACTCTTTCATGGAACACCCAGCAACCTAATATAATAGCTTTAAACAAGATCATCAAGGTCCATAGAATCTTAGCTAATACATTAGACTAACAAGCACTATAGATTTTACAAGACTCAATACCACTAGCATATAAATCCTTTATTCAGGGATTGTATGCTAGTAGAGTATATTGAGAACTTCTAGTGCTAAGTCTAACTATTAAAATATTAAATTAAGATA
>JAPFFP010043094.1:0-13519 GCA_026153255.1 Solanum medicagineum | reverse complement strand
CTAGAAGAAAAGCACCTATACCTAACAAGATTAAGTGAATACCTAAAATTGTGGTCATTTTATTTCAATCTTTCCAGGCATAACCAAAGAAGGGAAAAGATTCTTCAAGTGTCTCAAGTCCCAGAAGTGCATGATAAATGTCGCCAAAGCCCAATACTGCAGAAGAAATTAAATGAAGTACTCCATATACAAAGTATGGAAAGGTGTCTATAACTTATCCCCTAGGGCCTACCCCCCAACCTAGAGTAGCTAGGTGGGGAAGTAAAATCAATCCTTGTTCATACACAAGCTTCTCGGATACAAAATGAGCCACTTCATATAGGTTCATTGCACCGGCCTAGAATACGATTAATCTAGCATGGGCTACATGAGCCCCTAGTAGTTTACCGAATAGATTGATAAGTCGGGCATTCCCGGCCCACCAAGCGAAACCAGTGGTTTCTTGGTCACGACCAGCTAAGGCTAAAGTTCCATTAAAGAGCGTTTTCACGCGGTAGAATCTCCTCAGGGAATATATGATTTTCATGAGGCTGATCTTGAGCTACCATCCAAGCACGAATACCTTCGTTTAAGAGAATATTTTTGGTGTAGAATGTGTCAAAGTCAGGATCTTCCGCTGCACGAATTTCCTGAGAAATGAAGTCATAAGTACGTAGGTTAAGAGCTAGACCGACTACTCCAAGGGCACTCATCCATAAACCAGTTACTGGTACACATAACATAAAGAAATGTAGCTACAAGTTAAATGGGAAAAAATAGAAAAATACGGGCAATTGATTTAGTATTTAATGTTAGTATATAGTATGTATATGTTATTAAGGACAGTATATAACTATTTTTTTAAATAGTAACAACAAATTACATTGATTAGGTTATCCCATTTTGAATTGTCAGTCTTCCCTTTATTGTATTAAATATTATTATACAATTTCAATTTTAAAGCTAAATTTTCTTATATTTAATTGCTTTCATTTTAGTTAAGCAAGTTGTATTTTATTTTTGTTCGTAAAAATTGTCAATTTTTTTAAATATCTAATGCATTAAATCTCATGTTATATCCATTGATGTGTGATGTAATTGTTTTCGTTTGATTCAAGCATGTTGTTATATCACTTTTTTTTCATGAAATATATCAAGCTTCTTTGTCTTTTTAAATACAAAATATATATAGATATAATTATCTAACAGTGGATTTCAAATACAAGCAAATACAAAAATTTTAACTATTGAAAAGTATACCTATGTGGAATGTATTTAGTACTTATCATTCAATTCAAATGCATATGAAAGCATATGCTACATATTAGTATCTTTCAATATAAATACATACAACAACAACAACAACAACAACAACAACAACAATAACAACATACCCAGTATAAATACATAAGATATAAAATACAAAAATTGTTGCAAGTACATATGTTTAACTATTTGAAGCTTTATAATATTAAAGTGTGTTTGATACTTACCTTTCAATTGAAAAATCACGTGAATACAAATATATAACAAGAAACAATACAATTGAATACATTGAATATTTTCCATACATAACTATATTAATACCAATAAAATACAAGAAAATTGAAAAAAAAGTTTCAAATCACAGTCAGTAAGCTAGAGACCTTCTACAACAGATTGTTGCAGTATGAAAAGATAATGCAATTGAAATCAACGATAAATTGTTGCAGTATGAAAAGATAATGCAATTGAAATAAATTTTGGGTAGAAAATGAAAGTAGAATTGATTTGATTTTAAAATTAGTAAAGCGAGAAAAGGTAAGGAGAGAGAGAAGGGGGGGGGGGGGGGGGGAGATTGAATATGACTAGACATTTGCTTGATATATATGGTAAATACATATATAATTAATTTTTTGCTATAAAATTGATAATATAGCTATAAAGATTAATAATTTTAAACTATAGCTGAATATCCTAAATAATAATATATTTTTGCTCTGTAGTGTAGTTTTTCCATAAAAGAAAGGAAATATTTTATAACTAGCATTTATAAGATAATATATTTCAAGTTATGGCAACATTTTTTTTCGAGTTTTTACAGTTTAAAATTTGAGCCTATAACAGTTTTCATTGTTCCCATTTGTGGAAAAAATTAGAAAAAAAAAAAAACAAAATTAATCAGCAATTATTAAACATGACTGACACAATTTTAGGAGAAGATAATTGAAATAAACCACACTTCCTTAAATCTCTCAGATTAGTTCTCTAATTATGGCCATTTATCTTTCAAAATAATATTTGTTTTTATTTAGACTGCTTACCTTTTACAAATCATTTGTTACTATCGATTCTATTTGCGTCTGAAAAAATTGAGTATATATACAACATTTTGTAAGCATCCCCGGAATGGCATGCCTAATGTGTGAGTATGCTTATTGGCTTTTATTATTAAATTGAGTATAAATTGAGACTAAAGATAATATACTCATCCGTATAAAAAGTGTATATTTATTGTATTACACGTGATAAATTTTATTAACCCAAAATTGTGTCACTCCATATACTGGAATATACTTGTTTTATGAAAGAAATCTGACATATGTGTATATGTTTTGTATAAAAGTAAAAGTATAAACAACAGTTGGTGTCCCTGAAACAATAAAGGACTTGTTTATGGTTGGATCCCTAGTAGTTTCAATTATTTTCTTACCTGGAAAGTATGGAACGGCTATGGTAACATCAGCAGGATTATTGTACAATCACTGTCTCATAAGTTATTATTATAGGATAAGAAAAACTACCAGAAAGTTCCCACATTGAGTACTCTGAGTCGAGATGAGATGAGGTGAGTTGAATTGAGTTCCATTGAGTTGAGTCTGAGTTGATTGATGAGGTTGGATTTGTTTGATGGATCACTTGTCTACTCTTTATTCGTACTTTAGATTGTCATTTGGCATTATAATTGGTTATTATTCTAAGTTGATGTTGTTTCCATATTGTTCAATTTGTTTTAGTTTCATTCAGTTATTTTACATACAGTGCATTCCAAGTACTGGTGTCTCCTTTTGGACTACTGAAACAACCCAAATGTGCCTCGAAAATGTCCATAATCGTAATTTTCATATATCTCAAAATTCGTGCGTGCTATCGAAAATTTGACATTATATTCTTGCACAAGGGGCTAATTGAGTGGGAAATGGGTATAACTTCGATTTTAGAGAAACTGTAGCAAAATCTGATTTTTCCAAGTTTACACAAAACAGTAAGGATCCATGCCCCAAGAGCGACGCAGCCAGGGCGTGGATCAGTGTATTTTGTGACTCAAAAATCCTGTTTCGGCCTAAGGCCTTGGGGTCTTGGGCCTAAGTACCCCTATGCATAAAAATACCTATAGTTATTCATTTTCAACCCCATATCATTCAAGACATCCCTGAAAATCCTCTCTAATATTAGGCTAAATATTTCATACAAATTCAAGTGCTCCAAACTCATTCTGGATCTCAAGAAATTCATTCAAGCTTCAAGATATCATTCAAATCTAAGATAAGCTTATTTATGTCGTTTAAGACTAGCATGGGTTCCCTACATAAAGCCAAGTTCAAAGGAATTTAAATTGGCTAAGTTTTACACAAGTACCGGTAGGAGGGTCAACTTTAAAGGGGCATATCTCTTACCACACAAAGAACTGGGTGGCTCACGACCAACCATACTAAAGCTCTTTGAATTGTCTTTCCACCGAACTTGGTTTCTCCTTATTTAGAGTTGGGATGAACAAGTTATGCCTGTTTACATAGAACTTGTCTGGGAAGGGGTATATACGTGTTTTTGCCAAATTCCATTTCGTTAATGGCATTCCATAAGTTTAGTTATTTCTATGTTAACACTTCCTAAAGACATAAACCCTATTCCTAAAGAATAAATTCAGTCCTCCCAATCGGAATACACTCTCAAATTCCCCCAAGAGCCTCTACCAAACCCCATGAATTCAAGAAATGGACGAACAAATTATGGATTTCAAGACCCCATTCCAAGCTTCAAGTCTTTCTCAACTCAATTTCAAGATATTCAATGTCTAAGGTATGTGCGTTTCATTCTTGGGTTCCTTTCATCCATGAAGCCCAATCTTCCTATTTTATGAAAGTTGCATGATTTCAAGTTGTAATTCTTATGGGTACCTATTACTATGAAATATGAGCATGCAATATTTTGGGATTTTGTCAAATATTATTGATTATGCATGAATATCTATTTTGAGCTTATACTATAAGCTAATCTTTGTCTATCGAGACTATACATGATTCAACCTACGAAATCTATGAACTATTGTGAAGTTTTGAAATGATTTACAAGTCACCCATGATAGGGTTTTACCATGATGTTGGTGGGATGATTTATATGATTTTAACATGCATTGATTTCCCTATTTCATGATCTATACTCTTGCATTTTGCATGATTTGAACATGTCCTCATTTGTGCCCACCAAGCGTTTGATGAAATGCTAAGTTAAGAAATTCTCAAGATATGTACATGTTTTACAAGTCAAGTGACTTCATGATGAATATGGGCTATCAAGTATGTTATGAATTCATGAAATTATCTATGATTATGCAAGTATGAAGCTAAGCCCTTTTTCAAAGATTATACCTCTTGTGAGCCTTTTGATGTTAATGCAAGGGTAATGTTTGATGATGATCTATTCTTATGTTTTTAAGTTGTGCTACCATAAGAGGTCAAAGATGTTTAAGAGCTACTCGTGTCATGATTCTATGTTTCATATAAGTTATTAAAGTTATGATTATTTCAATTATTCCATGGGATTAGGTTTAGCAACGATGGATGGAGGGTTTGCTCTTTTTCCTTGAATTATGTTCCACTATAGGACTATGTTATACCCTTGCAACACTAGTGGCTCCATTTACGGGAGCCCGTCCCATAAGGTGAAGTTACTCATGAAATCCTTTTCGAAATAGGATGGACTCCCATAAGGAAGGTTACTTCTCCGAAATGGACGGGCTCCCGTTAGGTGAAGTATGGTTTACCTTGGCAAGTATACCACCTCTTTAACGGTGTGAGGTAATCATCGGGATTCCAAGATGTAGCTTGCTTGGTCTTATTCTATGTCAGTTGACGTCTCTTCCTGCACTTATGTATTATGATCTATATAATTTGAATGATTTACAAGCATGTTTTGCTTCAAGCATTGATCATGCATGCCATATTGAGATTTTGCCTATCTATTTTCTATTACTATGTATTTTGACTATGTTGGCCTATCTATTGTTGCATTGCATCTTACTTACTTAGTACATTCAAACGTACTAACGCATACTCTATGCCTATATGATGTTACCATGTAGGAACCGGAGCTCCTTACGATCATCGTCCACGTCGCTAGACTTGACATCTCGAAGATAGCCTTTGGTGAGTCCTCAAGTTCTTGAACACTATCTATGCTAATCTTGTCATTGCTATTTCTTTATGTTGATCTCTTGATACTATGAGGGTGAGCCTGGAAAGTGTCATGGCCCCCACTCTAATCTATGTTTAGAGGTGTTATTAGAACAATTGATGTAATTATGTTATGATCTTGACTCTCAAGTATTCTATGTTTAATGTTATTAAAGACTTCCCTTAGTCCCTTTATCCCTCTTTATTACCTCTTGATATTGTTTACTTTGCTTCCGCGACCAAGGATGTGTGATTGATATGTTAAGAGGCTTGTTTGAGTTCCTTCGGGTTCTCATTCGCCGTGTCATGTCTAGGACCTTTTCTTGGGTCGTGAAAAACTTGACATTAGAGCACTAGGTTGTTAATGGTCCTGAGAATACAACACACTGCATTGATTAGAGTCTTGTTCATGGTTGTGAAGCGCACCACAACTATAGCGAAAGACTATAAGGTGTTTTAGGAAATGTTTCACTTATTCATGATCAATATCGTGCGATAGAGTTAGGTCCCCCTAAAACTTATTCTCGATTCTTAACCATTGCATTTCAGAACATGTCTCTAGCTATTCAAGACGGTGACATTTCCAATGCAAAGGTTCGCAATGCTCTATGGATATTTGCCAAAGCTGTGACCGCCCAACTCAACCAATCGGTGGGCATCCCTGAGATTGCAAATTATAAGAGGGGGAAGAGAAAGACTAAGAGAGCTCAAGTTGAGGGTGCTCCATTTCTACTAGACTACTCGTGCCTAAGTACAAAAAGCAAAGGGTCCATTTCATCATTTGTCAAGGGTATGGCAAGAAGCATCAAGGGGAGTGTTTTGTAGGCACTGAGAATTGTTTCAAATGTGGCGGTGTTGGGCATAAGATAAGAGATTACCCGGTGGCCTCAAAGGAAGGAAGAAAAAAGGTTCAATACGAAGGTGGCGATGGCGCAGTGACTCATCCTAGGTGCCAAAAATGTGGGAGAAATCATAATGGCACATGTATAAGGAACACGAGTGCATGCTATGGGTGTGGCAAGATGGGCCACAAGATTGTTGTTGTCCGTACGCTCAAAAGAAGGGTAAGGGTGTTGGTGTTCAAGCTTCTACTTCATGCCACAAGTATGGGAAACACTATTTGGCAGATTGTTTGGCCTGTTCAAGTGCATGTATTGAGTATGGTGCAAAGGATCATGAGTCAGGACATTGTCCATGGATTACTAATGATTATGAGAATGACCGCCGACGTTCTTAATCATACCCCCTTTGGGTCACTAGACTTGGAGTAATGTTTCACAAAGGTATGTTGAAGGGTTTTGATTTTGATGTGCATGCTTTGATAGGTCCGGGGGCCACTATTTCTATCATTATTCCTTTTGTTGCTAGTAAGTTTCATGTGTTTTCCGAATCATTATGAGATTCCTTTTGGTGTCTACCCCCATTGGTGAGTCTATTTTTGCTACAAAAGTCTATAGGGGTTGCCCCATTTGCATGAGGTCTAGTTTTGTGGTCTTGTTGAGCTTGGCATGGTGGATTTGGGGGTCTTGGGGTAGATTGGTTACATGCATATCATGCTTTCAATGAGTGTAGAGCCCATAAAGTTGTAACGTGATGGCTAAGGATAGGCGAACTATTTGAACAACTACAAGAGGCTAGTCATTTGTTTTCTAACATTGATCTTCGATCCAGTTTCTTTTTCCCCCAAGTGAGAGTGAGGGAGGATGATATCCCTGAGATGACCTTTTCGGACTAGGTGTGGGCATTTGAAATTTGCGGTAGTGTCTTTTGGCTTGACTAATGCACTGGCTATATTTATGGATCTCATGATTAGGGTCTTTAAACCCTACCTTATTATGTGTATGGTACTTTGTGGATGGTATATTGATTTATTTCTAGAATGAAGAAGAGCTTGTGAATCATTTGAGAGATATGTTGCAAATCTTGAGGGATGAGAGGTGGTTTGCTAAATGTGATTAGGCTGAATTGTGGGTAACAAGGAGATGGTTAGAGAAGTGCACCGGTTGTCTAGGTTGGGAATGAGGTTGGATAAAGTTGAGAATGGTAGTGTAGTGGTTTTGATAGTTCCGAATCTTCCTTGGTTGAAGAGGTCAAGTTAGAGCAAGATCTTGATTCCGCCTTACTAGAGTTGGATGTTTTGGTGGAAGATGGTGAACTGGAGGTTTTCTCCGAAGGGGGAGATGGTGTCCTTCGGTACTACGGTAGTCTAGGTGTGCTTGTGTTGTTGGTTGGGTTCACTTGAAAGTCCCACCCATGAAGGGTGTGATCCGGTTAGGCAAGAAAAGGGAATTGAGTCTAAGATTTGTAGGTCCTTATAGAGTGTTGAGGAGGATTAGCAAAGTTGCTTATGAATTGGAATTGCCTGCAGGAATGGATATGGTTCATCCAGTCTTTCATCTATCTACGTTGAGGGGATGTCTTGGTGACCGAAGTGCTATAGGACTCTTTCGGGTTGTGGGTGTCATAGAGGATGAGTGGCCTATGAGTAGGTCCTGGTGGAGATGTTGTGTAGACATGAGAAAAGGTTGAAGATCATAGGTGGAGCATCCGTCAAGGTTCTTTGAAGGAATCAATGGGTTAAAAGTGTCACATGGAGAGCCGAAGTAGGCATGAAGAAACAATATCCGTACACCTTTCATTCTATTCAAGCTTGAGATAGCAAACTAAGTCCTTTCTGTGATTTTAAGTCCTAAGTTTCAACCCCCATATCATATTGCATGTGTCCATGTTTATGTTGACGAGTTTATAGTAATTTTAACATTCATGTTGGGATTTTTGAAAATGATGTTTAAGTGTATTTGTTGCATTCATATCAATATGAAATCTTCGTTATTACTTCTCTCATGTATGCTTCTTTGACATTCGGGGACGAATGTTCCCAAGGAGGAAATATTGAAACGCCCCAAAAGTGCTCGAAAATGTGCCTCGAAAATGCCCATAATTGTAATTTTCATATATCTCAAAACCCGTGTGTGTTATCGAAAATCCAACTTCATATTCTTGATCAGGGGGCAATATTGAGTGGGAAATGGCTATAACTCCGATTTTAGAGCAACCATAGAAAAATTTGATTTTTCCAAGTTTAAACAAAACAGTAAGGATCCGCGCCCTTGGCGCGAGGCGGCCAGGTGCGAATCAGTGTATTTTGTGCCTCAAAAATCCTGTTTCGACCGAAGGCCTGGGGGTATTGGGCCTAAGTCTTCCTATGCGTAAAAACATGTATAGTTAGTTATGTTTTAACCCCATATCATTCAAGACATCCCCCAAAACCCTCTCTAACACTTAGCTAAATATTTCATCCAAAGTCAAATGTTCCAAACTCATTCCGGATCTCAAGAAATTCATTCAAGCTTCAAGCGCTCATTCAAATCTAATTCAAGATTATTTATGTCGTTTAAGACCATCATGGGCCCCCTTCATCAAGCCAAGTTCTAAGGAATTTCTGTTGGCTAAGTTCTGCACAAGTACCTGTAGGAGGGTCAACTTTAAAGTGGTATATCTCTTGAAACACAAAGAATTGGGTGGCCCACGACCTACTAAGTTAGAGCTCTTTGAATTAGCTTTCCAACGCACTTCATTTTACTGTAGTTAGAGTTCAGATGAAGAAGTTATGCCCCTTTTCATAGAACTCATATGTGCAGGTGTAGATACAGGATTTTTGCCAAATTCCGTTTCATTAATGGCCTTCCATAAATTTAGTTATTTCTATTGGTCTTTTGGGGGCTCCAATGCTATCTTAACACTTCCTGAAGATGACACCCCAATAAGAACTCAAGGAAACTCAAGAACAAGTTATGGATTTCAAGACCCCATTCCAAGCTTCAAGTCTTTCTCAACTCAATTTCAAGAAATTCAAGGTCTAAGGTATGTGGGTTTCATTCCCGAGTTCCTTTCACCCATGAAGCCCAATCTTCCTATTTTATGAAAATTGCATGATTTCAAGTGGTAATTCTTATGGGTACCTATTATTATGAAATATAAGCATGCAATATGTTGGGCTTTTTTCAAATATTATTGATTATGCATGAATATCTATTTTGAGCTTATACTATGAGCTAATCTTTGTGTATTGAGACTATACATGATTCAACCTATGAAATCTATGAACTATTGTGAAGTTTGGATATGATTTACAAGTACCCATGATGGGGTTTTACCATGATGTTGGTGGGATGATTTACATGATTTTAAGATGCATTAATTTCACTATTTCATGATCTATACTCTTGCATTTTGTATGATTTGAAAAACATGTCCTCATTTGTGCCCACCAAGTGTTTGATGAAATTCCAAGTTAAGAAATTCTCAAGATATGTACATGTTTTACAAGTCAAGTGACTTCATTATGAATATGGGCTATCAACTATGTTATGAGTATGAAATTATTTATGATTATGCAAGTATGAAGCTAAGTCCTTTTCCAAAGATTATACTTCTTGTGAACCTTTTGATGTTAATGCAAGGGTAATGTTTGATGATGATCTATTCTTATGTTTTGAAGTTGGGCTCACCATTAGAGGTCAAGATTGTTTAAGAGCTACTCATTTCATGATTCTATGTTTCATATAAGCTATTAAAGTTATGATTATTTCAATTATTCCATGGGATTAGGCTTAGCACCAATGGATGCAGGGTTTGCTCTCTTTCCTTGAACTATGTGCCACCATAGGACTATGTTATATACTGTAATACTAGTGGATCTATTTAGTGCACTCTCTCTTGAAATTCATCCAAAAATGGGACGGGCTCCCGTAAGGTGAAATTACTCATGAAGTCCTTTCCAAATTGGGATGGGCTCCCGTAAGGAAGGTTACTTCTCCGAAATGGTACAGGCTCCCATAAGGTGAAACATGGTTTACTTAGGCAAGTAGACCACCTCTTTACGAGGGATAATCATGAGGATTCCAAATTGTAGCTCTCTTGGTCTTATCATATGTCAGTTGAGGTCTCTTCCCACACTTATGTATTATGATCTATACAAGTTGAATGATTTACAAGCATGTTTTACCTCAAGTATTGATCATGCATGCCATATTGAAATTTTGCCTATCTATTGCCTATTGCTATGCATTTTGACTATGTTACCTATCTCTTGTTGCATTGCATGCTACAAACTTAGTACATTCAAAAGTACTAGCGCATACCTATGCCTACATGATGTTACCATGTTGGAATCAGAGCTCGTTACGATCATCCTCCATGTGGCTAGATTTGACATCTCGAAGATAGCCTTTAGTGAGTCCTCACGTTTGGGACACTATCTATGCTACTCTTGTCATTGCTATTTATTTATGTTGATCTCTTGATACTATGAGGGTGAGCTTGGAGAGTGTCGTGGCCCCCGCTCCAATCTATGTTTAGAGGTGTTGTTGGAACAATTGATGTAATTATGCTATGATGTTGATTCTTGAGTATTCTATGTTTTATGCTATTAAAGACTTCCCTTAGTCCCTTTATCCCTCTTTATTACCTCTTGATATTGTTTACTTTGCTTCTGTGACCAAGTATGTGTGTGACCAAGTATGTGTGATTGATATGCGAAGAGGCTTTTTTGGGTTCCTTCGGGTTCCCATTTGCCGTGTCACATCTAGGCCCTAGGCTTGGGTCGTGATAACTGCATCGTTTTATAATACAGAGGAAGGTACTATAGATCGTCAACAGGCGCACCATTGAGGATATGAGCATTTCAGCTAATTTGGTGAGCCTCCCTTACTTCGAAGGATCATTGCATTTATTTTCATCTTGCTTATTAGAGTTAGACTTGAGATAGTTTTATTTTATTTTGAGGTAGCCATGGGTCTGTCATTGGCACGACTTGATAGTGATAAAGGCTTTATAGACTAGAGTTGGAGTATTTGATGTTAAGACTTATTAAGGTAGTTTCTTTTTACTAGCCTTTTTAGTTATTTGATATTATTTTGAGACTAGCTTTGCTCATTTCTATCTTTAGACTTCCGCTGATTTTATAGAGTTTATTGATTTAATTGATGTGATGAGGCCAAGCGGTTCGCTTGGGGACTAGCAATAGTCTCAAGGTGCTAGCCATGTCTAGGGTACTCTCTCGGGATGTGACACATAGCTATTAAAAAAAGTTATGTTGTAGCTATGATAGTATAAGAATTTTGCTATGAAATATATACTTGTAGCAAATAATTTTGCTCTTTTGTCACAACAAATAATATCTGTAGGAATTTTTTATATCATAGACACAATATATTTTATTGTGTCAAATGACTTGATTTATTTTCTATGAAAATTTATAATTTGTGGCTATTTTATATTTGTAATGTTTTGGTAATTATACTTATATTTAGCTACAAGTTAAAAAAGAATCTATAGCTATAAAACTAAAGTATTTGCCACAAATATTTTTCACAAAGCTAAAAATTCATTCTTATTGCCATGAAATACATAAATTGTAGCTAATTTTTCTCATTTTCTATGAAAAGTGAAAATGTATTGCCACATTTGTTTTATTAATTATATATTAATTTATCCACAACTACAAATGTTTATTTATTGAAACAAATTGAAGAATACTTCCATAAGGACCATTAATACAAGAATTTTTATAAGATGGTTAAAGAAAATATAAATCAATTTTTTTTCACAAGCATTGTTAGTCATAACAGTTGCATAATGTAGCCACGACCTATTTTGAGATTACAAGAAAAAAAAATTCAAGTTGTATATAATTGCATTTACAATTTTAAAAATACTCACAATATACAACTCTTTTAAGACACTAGAATTGAGACACTATCTTGCTTGAATTCAAAGTAGTATGATCTTCCCCTATCTCTCATTCCACGATATTCAATTGCACTTTAGCTTGATCAACGTCCGTCTCAATTTGTAAAAATACATATTAATAAAGGTAAAATATTTTAGCAGCAAAAAATTGTTGGAAAAAAATGATTTTAGTATCTCAAAAATATATTTTCATCTAATATTATTAATTTAATATATTATTAATGGATGATTAATAAGAGAATATTAATGCCCTCTAAATTTTATTTGACCATATAAATGTGTCATTATACTCTTTCTTAATGGTATGCATTTTTTCTTGAATTCATGAATTCTTCACACAAGGACTAAAAGGTGAAATCCTTTTTATATATATAGTGATATATTCTTCTTGAGAAGGGTAGTGGAACAATATATTATTTTATTATCTAATCCTATGGAAAGTCGATTTTGAGAAAAAACAAAAACCTTCTTCCTTCTATTATTCATAGTTTATGCTTGGTTTATATTCTTGAATCTTTATTAGATTTTGGCTCCTAGTTTAATACTAGAAGAGCTTGTTGAATATTGGGGATACACCTATACCAGGTGAAATATCCTTAAGGATAGTGTCTTTTGACATGCTCAAGCTATATGAATTACTCTCAAGTGTTCATAACGAAGAGTTTGTGCTGGTGATGAAGTGTTATTGTTCGTGATGATATTCGTGCTAATGATGATGGAGTATTTTCCGTAAAAATTTCCAATAATCTTAAGGATATTTTACTATATTCTTATGGAAAAGCAATTTTTGGTTACACGAATAGATGAGTAATATAAAACTCAGCTCTATAGTTGTTTAACGCACTTCGAGTATTCAAGCAATTTCAGGTATGTCAGTATTCTAAAATTTTAATTCGAATTTATGAATGATATACAAAACCTGGTAATTGATACATAATATTTACCAATTGTTATAATTGTGTAATTCATCCTATAGTGAATTTTTATTAAAACTGCATACGATCGAAAAATAAATGTGATTTTTGTAATGCACTCCTATTTTATCCAAAAGAATTAATTTCGTAGAAGATGTATTGGATGAGGGTCTGCATAACAGCTTACTATTGAAAACTGTTGATGTCACATCAGAAAACAAAGAGACAAGAGGCATAAGTAGTATTTTTATGTTACACCTTGTAAAATTATCGAAACGCCCCTAAAATATAATCGTGCACGCAACGCATTTTTTAAAGCTCCGATTGAAAATTGAAGACTTGGCACGCCCCACAGTCCCGTAGGGCGGACCGGCACCTGTTGCCGATAAGGCTCGGGAGAACCAACCTGTAACTATATGCGTTCTATACATATTATAAGGG
>JAPFFP010043093.1:0-13520 GCA_026153255.1 Solanum medicagineum | reverse complement strand
GTATGTATGCAGATTTGAAGGTGACTATGTATGGGAGCATATGAACATGTGAAAGAGTTGAGACACGGTTAATAGTTTTGTCAGAGTTGGTAAGTGCCTTTATGTGCCAAGGAGTGATCTATGTTTCATGCGAAATAATACTAAATCAAGTAGCCTTACATACCTCGCTGTACGACCTCACTATTACCTTGAGATAACTTTACCTTCCCTAAATATTTATCTACAACATAGTAGGTGATAAAACTAGCATTAGGAGCCAATATATACATTTTGGCAGCCCAATCTCATTAAAAAAACAACACATGGGCAGCAACCGGATAATTATAAATTCGAGCGTATTCTTTCAACCTTTCCTCTCCTACTCATATTTTCTAATGTACATTCTCATATACATATCATGTGCATCCTATTTTAGTGCCATAATAGTCTTACAAAAGTCCACAAAGCACAACACATAACAATTCTACGCAACATAAAAATAGGCGGCGTAGTGTTACATCCCTTCACTACATTTTGACATCAGCAGTTCCAAACCTGTTCCAAATTTAACCAAATAGTCCCCACCATGTATACACATAAAAACAGTCCTACAATAGTTCATAAATAGTCTTCATAATATGTGGAGGACGTGAGACCATAGTCCTCAATCAATTAGCACACAAGTTCCTAGTACGAGCTCAATTACGATATCACATAAGAACTCACGTTTGCGGACTGTAAAAATGATGCAGCAGCCTTTATACATCATTATAGAAAAATACTCATTAAGAACAATAGCCTCTCTTCATAATCAATCCAACCAAAAAGAGAAAAGCTTCCAAATAAACAAGAAAAATATACAACAACTTTTAGAACTCATGCTATCCAACAATTTCAGCATAAACATAACCAACATAGTCTCTTGTTTTTCATACAAAAGCCATACTAAACACATAAGTAAACATACTTACCATTACCTTCAAGGTGTAGGGCTTCTCGAAGAACCCTAAAAGTATCCTTGTGGCTGCTTTGCAAGGTTAATAAAGTGTAGAGAGAAATCTTGTGAAAGCTGATTGTTTTTTCAATTTAAGAATGACCTAAAGGTGCTATTTGTAAGCCTTTTTAAAGAAACTTTTGGCCGAATTTCTAGTATGGTTTATGTCTCATATTATCAAGGTGGTGATGCAGTAGCTTGGACCTTTCACTTGGACCTAATTGGGTTTCAAAGTTGATGGGCCTTTGTTGCCCATTTTTCTCCTTTCTCTTAGTTTTTGCCTAATTCACCTAGTGAGTTTTGTTGTACTTGGTTCCTTTCTCTATTATTCTTGGGCTAAAAATATAGTAAATTTATGATACTAAAACATGGGCTAAAGTTACACCCTTAAAATGAACTTTATTCATAATTAGACTTGGACAAATTCGACGTCAACCCTCTTCTCCGTAGCTAGCAAATAGGTGATTCACCTGCTAGCTTCTTGAGTCCTACAAGCACCTCACTTCTCTCACTTCATTTAGGGTCATGATTTCATCAATTTGACTTAAAGCCTATTTACACTCGACCCTCTTCAGTGTTAGACATACATATCGCCCTCTAATTTGAGATTCAAGCACTTTTAAAAATTGGCGCTAATTTGAAAAAAGCCATATCATGTTTCATTTGCGGAGTACTAGTATTGTAAGATGTGGGGTGTTACAAAAGCGAAACATACTTCATAATCATGCATATTTGGGCTAAAAAGTCAAATCATGCTTCATTTCATACTTTCATACATGAGAATAACTCCATGAAACACTTAGATATGAGAAAGAAATAAGGACCCCTGGGGATAGCCCTCCCTGCCTCCAACCTTATTCGGTGCCTCATTATCATAGTGGTATAAACACCCATAATTGCTCAAAGAGCCATATCATAGACATTATGTAATCACATTCTTGTCATACCTATACTTCACTTGAAAACGTAATCATCATCATAATTGGGACTTAGCCCACATCATAAACTTCATGAAAACCATAGCTCATGTATGCATATGCCATGAATCATGGGAGAATAGCATGGACAATAGAGATTCAAATTTCAACAATAAAATGTGAAATTCAAGTAAATCCATAAATAAATTCACATTTATATCACATTTTAGATTACTCATGCTTCCATCAAACTTTGAAGGGAACATGCACATTCAAATCTTCATAACCTTTATGCAATTCATCATTTTAGTGCTTAAATAACCTTAAAATCAACAATACAACATAGCCTATATCTCAATTGAATCAAATAATCAATAGTCTTAAAAATCCATAATTAAAGTAAGCTCAATTTCATGAAAATCAAAGTAAAAGTGTTTGGTTCTTTATGGTTGAAAGGGACCATGAATCGATCCCACATACCTTAGTTACCCAAGAAGAAACAAGAAGAAATTGATGAAGCAGAGAGCCTTAATCCCAAAGCAAATCCTTCACTAGTTCACTTGAGAGAGTTCTTAAGAGAGAGCTTGAATAAATTCTAAGTGTTGAATAAATTTGAATGAGAGAAGAAGATTATAGGTCATTTGAATGTCCTAAGATAGGATAGAAATTCCCAAAAGATCCTTAGGAGTAGCCAAAATTATGAAAACTCCATTAATGAAATAGATATAAAATTGTTGCCAAGGGACCTGTACGGAGGGCATATGGACCGTACCAAGGCACATTTACCGTGTGCCTCTCCCATGGTGTAAAACTTTGAAAAATCATCACTAAAAAAGTTTCGAGATGGTGATTCCATACTTAAAAAATTTTCACACCGATGCCCATACTGTAATGCTCGTTAAAATTACCAAAATACTCATAGAGGAGAGATGTGCGCATTTCCATTGTTTACGTTCCTACGAAAGGCTCTTCTCCGGCGACTTAGTCGATCGGATTCCGGCGAGAATCTTCCCTCTCCCAGGTGATATCTTTCTACCTATTTTTTATTCTTGCACTGATCTAATAGATATTCAATCTCTGCTTCTGTTTCTCTCTACTTCATTCTACTTCTAGACTTATAGACATACATCTGAACAAGGGGTTTCCCATTTTTTCCCTTTTCGACTTGGAGTTTTTTTTTCGTTTCATCATCTGGGTGGTGTTTAGTTTTGGGTAAATAACACTTGGTTGTGGGTGGTTTTTGGGGATAAACATTCTTTGTTCTGCTGGTTTTTGCATTTTCTTATCTGGGTGTTGCTTAGTTTCATATTTCCCCTTCAATTTTCCTGTCTAAAACTTGTGTATACTCCTTTTTCCTGCTTTACGGTTGTGCTTATAGGCAGAAGTAAGAGGGTTTCTATGAAGTGGTCTGCTGATTTAAGGGATAAGAATCTTTATTCAGCTAGTTTTTGCCATTTTCTCATCAGGATTAGCTGCTAACTTTTGCGATTAAGTGACTAGATCAACTATTAGAGTGGTAATAGCTCTAGTTTAGTGGCGTCAACATCTCATGGTGGACTAAGGTCATGTCATCAGTTGGGGTAAGGGGTAAGGGGGGTGAGAGGGGTACGTATCTATTCAAGTTAAGGATAGCATCGTGGAATATAGGGTCTTTAACAGGGAAGTCCATAAAATTAGTAAAAAGTTTCAAAAGGAGGCATATTAATATAGCGTGTGTCCAAGAGACTAAGTGGGCGGGTACTAAGGCTCGAGACGTGGATGGATTTAAGCTGTCGTACTCTAGTGGTTCCAGGGGTAGAAATGGTATGGGAATTATGGTAGATGAGAATCTTAGGGATTACGTGGTCGAGGTTAGGAGGGTTAATGATAGGATTATGTTTATCAAACTCGTGGTGGGAAGACATGTAGTGAACATTGTCAATGCGTACGTGCCCCAAGTAGGTCTAGATGGGGAAGTCAAAATGCGCTTTTGGGAGGATCTGGATGAGGTTGTGCAAAGTTTACCGGTGACAGAAAAAATCATCATTGGGGGTGACTTCAATGGGCATATCGGGGTGACTAATAGTGGGTTCGAAGATGTGCATGGCGGCTTTGTTTTTGGTGAGAGGAATGGGAGTGGGACCTCCCTCTTGTATTTTGCCAAAGCCTTTGAGTTAGTGATTGCTAACTCATGTTTCCCGAAGAGGGAAAGTCACTTGATTACTTTTTGTAGTACGATAGCTAGGACTCAGATAGATTACCTTCTTATCCGAAAGGGCGATAGAAGTCTTTGTAAGAATTGCAAAGTTATTCCAAGTGAAAATGTCTCCACTCAACATAGACTTTTAGTGATGGATGTAGAGATCAAGAGAGAAAAGAAGAAGACGATTTTGTATGCCCAACCTAGGATTCGATGGGGAAGCCTTACACCTGCCATTTCTTGCGAGATGGAAGATAAGTTGAGATACCTTGAGGCATGGAGTAGTGAAGGTAATGTGAACAGTATGTGGGACACGACCGTTGGCTACATCAGAAAGGTAGCTACCGAGGTTCTAAGAGTTACAAGAGGGCCTTTTGGTGGGCATAAAGGTGATTGGTGGTGGAATGCGGAAGTCCAGGGTAAACTTAAGGATAAGAAGGTTTGCTTTCACAGAGTGGTTAGAAGGGATGATGTTGAGAAGAAAAAGCTTAGGGAAATCTATAAGAAGGCCAAGTCAGAAGCCAAGTTGGCGGTGACAAACGCTAAGTCTGCTGTATTCGAGCGCCTTTATGAGGATCTAAGCGATAAATGCGGGGACAAGAGATTGTATAGGCTCGCTAAAGTAAGAGAAAGGAAAACTCGCGACTTAGACTTAGTGAAGTGCATCAAGGATGAGGAGGGCGATGTGTTAGTGGATGACACTTACATTAAATTAAGGTGGCAAACTTACTTTCATAAACTCTTAAATGAAAAAGGAGATAGAGTTATCAAGCTGGGTAAGTTGGCTCACTTCAAAGACCATCGTGTTTTTGGGGATGACAATCCATTAGAAGTGGAGGAGGTAAAACTGGCTATGAGTAAGATGAAGAGGGAGAGGGCGATTGGACCTGATGAGATTCCGGTGGACTTTTGGAAGAACATGGGCAATGATGGCATAGAATGGTTGACTACACTGTTCAATGCTATTAGGGAGACTGCCAAGATGCCGGAGGAATGGAGGAGGAGTACAATGGTTCCATTGTACAAAAATAAGGGAGATATTCAAAACTGCAACAACTATAGGGGTATCAAGTTGTTAAGCCATAATATGAAGGTATGGGAGAGAGTTGTGGAGAGTAGGGTGCGTAATGTAGTTTCTATCTCAGAGAATCAATTTGTATTCATGCCGGGGCGGTCGACGACTGAAGCAATCCATTTGGTTCGGAGGTTAGTGGAAAAATATAGGGAATGTAAGAAGGACCTTCATATGGTGTTCATTGATCTTGAGAAGGCGTATGACAAAGTCCCAAGGGAGGTATTATGGAGGTGATTAGAGGCGAAAGGTGTCCTTGGGGTTTATATCAGGTTGATTAAGAACATGTACGATGGAGCCAAAAATAGGGTAAGAACGGTGGGAGAAGACTCCGAGTATTTTCCTGTTGAGTTGGGACTCCATCAGGGTTCTGCGCTGAGCCCTTTCTTGTTTGTCTTGGTGATAGACAAGCTGACGTGACCTTTACAGGAAGAGGTTCCTTGGTGTATGCTATTTGTAGATGAAATAGTATTAATTGATGAGTCTCGGACTAAAGTTAATGAAAGGTTGGAGGCCTAGAGACACGCTTTGTAGTCTAGAGAATTCAAATTGAGCAGGACCAAAACTGAATACTTGGAGTGCAAATTCAGCATAAAGAGGGAGGAAGAATACTCTGAGGTGAAGCTTGCCACCCAACCTATCCCTAAGAGGGATAAGTTTAAGTATCTAGGATCCATCATTCAGAGTAATGGCGATATCGATGATGATGTCACACACCGTCTTGGGGCAGCATGGACTAAATGGAGGCTGGCTTCTAGAGTATTGTGTGACAAAAAGATACCACCCAAACTTAAGGGTCAGTTCTACAGAGTGGTGGTTAGACCAGCGCTGCTGTATGGGGTGGAGTGCTGGCCGATTAAAAATAGTCATGTCCAAAAGATGCATGTCGCAGATATGAGGATGCTGAGATAGATTTGCGGTCACACTAGAAGTGACAAGGTTAGGAATGAGGCAATTCGGGAGAAACTGGAGGTGGCCCCAGTAGGCGAAAAGATGAGGGAAGCGAGACTGCGTTGGTTCGGACATGTGCACAGAAGGAGTATTGATGCTCCTGTTAGGAGGTGCGAGAGGTTAGATGTGGGAACTAATCGGAGTGGTAGAGGTAGACCGAAGAAGTATTAGGGGGAGGTGATCAGACAGGACATGGCGGAACTCGACCTTACTGAGGACATGACCTTAGATAGAAAGACGTGGAGGTCACGAATTAGAGTAGTAGGCTAAGTTCTTCTTCTTCTACCTATTCTTCTCCTTCGTCTTCTTCTTCTTATTATTATTAGCATTGGTATCATTTTTACTATTATTATTCCTTTTTCTTTTCATTATCTGGTGTATGTGTGTTAGTTTTATCATAGTTACTTACTGTCATATTAGTCGCAACTGTTGTTCCCTTACCTTCCCTTACCTTACATTTCATTTTGTCATATCTATTCTTTCTGCTTATGGGTTTTAAGCTAAGGCTTTTAGGAAACAGCCTCTCTACCTCTATGGGGTAACGGTAAGGTCTGTGTACAATTTGCCCTCCCCAGACCCCATTTGTGGGATATCACTAGGTATGTTGTTGTTGTTGTATATGTGATTAGCATAAACAATTGAGTAGGAGAGTGGTCTCGATTGAGTTATTGTGCAACCTGATCAAAAAAGAATTTTTCAATGCAAAAACGAAAAAACAGTAAGGGTGTGTGACAGGTTTGTGACGCGCACCTGCTGCGAACCCTTATTGTTTTTTGCTTTTGTATTGAAAAATTATCTCTTGATCAAGTTGCAAAAAAAAAAAACTTAATTTTGTTCAAAAATTTTTCTAAGAGATCAGAAAGGTTGTTCGAAATTTTTTTGACGAAAATCACCGTGAATACATAGGGTCTGCATCGTAGACCCCGTATCCTGAGATGAAACTTTATTTTTTAATTTTGTGTGGGGCATTCTAGACCTTTCCCAACCCCTCCTTAACTAAAAACACGATTTAAATGGGTTGTTTTTAGCATAAAAAGGTTTTAAACCCCATTCTAAGTCCTTTCTACGTTCTTGGAAAAAACTAGGGTTAAAGAGAAGAGAAGAGGAGGGTCAAATTGATGAGTTTGAGGAGAATTCTTGAGGATCATTGTCAAAAGCTTCACACAAGGTATGCAAAGCTAAACTAAAGCATGAGATTGTTCTTTCATGTGCCTCATTGATAGAAATAGAGGAGTTGAGAGTCCATGAGTCTTATATATGTTTGAAATACTTTCTTGATTATTTTCTTGAAAATTATATCTATTACATGTATGTGCATATATTGATGATCATCATAAACTTATTTTCTTGAATTGAATATTTTTCATGAGACATTGCATAAACCTTATATGATATTTGTGAAAGCATGCATGGATGAACCTAGGGATGGAGTCTAGAGCTTTAAATTGAGTATGTTAGCAGGAATCTTGATGTGAGTATGAGGTTTAGTTAGTTGAGCTTGATAATCTTATGAGTCTTCATAATTGAGTTCTTGAGTTCTATCGAAACAACATTTTCTAATTGATGATATGAGTCCTTGAGTTCTTAATGAGAATTGAGTTAATTGAGGTGAGTTAAGGTCCTGGAAAACAATAGAAGACTTTAGAGTTGAGTTAATGAGTTGATGAGAATCTCTATGAGATTGGCTAGAGTTGATGAGTGCCTCTATGAGGCTAAATTGAGATAAGGAAGAGTCTTATGAGCATTGCATTTTGGGAGGAGTATCAAGCATTGAAATGGGTAAGCGTGAGTCCACACTTGCACTCAATAACAACATCGCCAAGAGTAATATGGGGATTGAACAATTACATCACATGGTCCCCTCTTAAGATAAAGTCCCTGAAACAATAGAGGACTATAGAGGGTAGGTCCCTCGTGGATCATACACGTTCCTTACCTGGCAAATATGGAATGGCTGTGGCAACATCAGCGGGATTATTGTACAATCACTAATTCATAAATGATTGTTGTCGGATAAGAGAAACTCCTAAAAAGTTCCCATATCGAGTACTCTGAGTCGAGTTGAGTTGAGTTGAGCTCCTTTGAGCCAAGTCTGAGTTGATTGATGAGGTTTGATTTGGTTGTTGGGTCACTTGCCTACTCTTTATTCTTGCTTCAGGTAGACATTGACATGCTAATTAAGTATTATTTTTGAGTTGATGTTGTTTTATACTATTCTGCCTGTTTTTGTTTCATTCAACTATTTAATATAAAAATACATTCCATGTATTGATGTCCCCTTTTTGACTACATCATTTTATGATGTAGAGATAGGTACTAGAGATCGTCAATAGACACACTGTTTGAGGATCTAAGCATTTCAGTTGAATTAGTGAGCCTCCTTTACTTCGGAGAATCATTGCATTTATTTTCATCTTTCTATTAGAGTTAGAATTTGAGTTAGCTTTATTTTATTTTGAAGTAGTCATGGGTCTATCATTGACACCACCTGATAGTGACAAAGGCTTTATAGACTAGAGTTGGAGTTTTGATGTTGAGACTTATTGAGCTAGTTTCTTTCTACTAGCCTCTTATTTTATTTGATATTATTTTGAGACTAGATGACCCATTGTTATCTTTAGGCTTCCACTGATTTTATAGAGTTTATTGATTGAATGGATGTGATGAGGCCAAGTAGTTCACTTGGGGACTATCAATAGTCTTTGGGTGCCGATCACGTCTAGGGTACCCTCTCAGGGTGTGATAAACTTGGTATCAGAGCACAGAGTTGATGATTCCTAGGGAGTCTATTAAGACGTGTCCAGTAGAGTCCTTATTATTGGTGCGAAGAGCTTTACATCCATACTAGGGAGGCTATAGGACATTAAGAATTATATCACTTCTTTCATATTCTACAATCGTGTTATGGAGTTATCCTCTATGAAAAATTCCCTCCTAATTCATGCTCTACGCATTGCAGAGTTGTGATCATGCCTTCCAGAAGAGTCGTCATAGGTAAAGGACGTTCCATCATGCAGAATGTTAACCCACCCAGCCTCAAGGGCATGAGGAGCTCGTGAATCCAACTGTCCCTGTTGAGTAGCCTCAACAAGCGGGGATTTCAAATGTTGAGCTTTGCCAAGCTATTCAAACTCTAGCCTTGTTTGTCACAGCGCCTGCTGCAAGACAAGAAGTGGGTAGACAAGATACACACGAGACATCTAGAGTCTGGGAATTCTTGAGGATGAATCCGCCTGAGTTCACATGGTATGCATCCACTGAGGATCCTGAGAACTATGTGGGGAGCTTCAGAAAGTGTTTTTCTGATGAATATGGCTGATACTGATAGACTTGATTAGGCTACTTACAAGTTCAAGGGTATGGCTAGAGTATGGTTTAATTAATGGAGGAAGGGTAGAGGAGAGGATGCCCTATTGCTGACTTAGGCAGTGTTCGAGGAAGCTTTCTTTGAGCGCTTCTGTCCAAGAGACAAAGGGAGGCCAAGGTAATAGAGTTCATGAAACTGAAATAGGGCTCTATAACTGTGCAAGATATGGGCTTAAGTTCACTCAACTAACCTGCTATTCTTCGGATATGGTTGCTGACATGAGAGTGAGAATGGGATGTATGTTGATGGGCTAAACAAAGGACCAAAGAGAGATGGGATGGGAATGATGCTTGTGAGTGATATGGACATTGGGAGATTGATGACTTTTATGCAACAAGCTAATGAGGAGAGATAGCATGACAAAGAAGAGTTCAGAAGTAAGAAGGCTAAGACGTCCACTCATGAGGCTGGAAAGGGAGGGAATGGTAACAGATTCCAATATAGGCCAGTGCCATCATCTGCTAGTGCACCTACACCCTGAATCATGAATGATCAGAGGTTTCAAAATGATGGTGTCATGACTCAAGCCTAGGGCCTAGATGTGACATGGTGCAAGAGGAACCCGAAGGGACCCCAAGCAAGCGTTATAAAGCATCATTACACATCCTTGGTCGCGGAAGCAATGATATCAAGCATCAAAGATAAAAGAATGGGGAAACCAGGGCTAAGGGAAAAGCTTGCACAATATCCTGGTCAAAAGACAAGAGTTTAGCTCATATCATAGATACATAACATGTCCAACAAACACCTGTACTACATACATAAGAGCGGGGCCAAGACAAAGTAAGTGGGCTCACCCTCATAGTCAAAATAAACAATAAAGAATAGTCTCATTACTTATATAAGAAACATAGACTAGGTCCCCGAAGTGGAGAACTCACCAACTTGCTTGAATAGCACCGAACTAGGCACACGGAGGAGGATGATCAACTTAGGCATTGGTTCCCACATGGTGACATCATGTAGGCATAGAGTATGCGTTAGTATATTTGAATGTACTAAGTATGTAGCATGCAATGCAACAATAGATAGGCATTATAATCAAAATGCATATCAATAGGCAAAAGGCATATTGTACATGTATGATCAATGCTTAAGTAACTCATGCTCATATAGGATATCATATGTATAGAAGAGACTAAGGTAGATATTCAAGGTATAAACCTAATGGTGGTTATGGTATAAACCCCTCACATGGTTGACGGTAATCACACCTACCAACACGGTGAAGAAGTATAAACACCTCACATGGTTGATGACTATAAACCCCTAACATGGTTACCGGGCTCTTGTTCCCCCGGATCGGGTATGGTCTAATGCAACACTTTATATAGATTATATCATATACATAAGCTTATTTCATCATCATATAGTCATTCAAATCATATCTCATGCTTTGGACCTTCAACTACTCAAGAAACCACATCCGGACATTTCATCAAACATTTAGAGGGTGTGAAGTGGTAGTATAAAACCATGCAAAATAGAGATGAAATCATGCAAGAAAACCCATTGTAAAACCATCAATTAATACCTTACAACACCCTCATGAAATACACATCAAAACCCTTTTTCAAATCTTACAATAGATCAAAGATTTATAGCTCAAAACATGGCAAAACAGTCACAACTGTACATAGCTTTAACATAGTGTGCAGTGAAATTCATAATGATCAAAACTCTTTTGTTAATCAACTTTAAATCATGCAATTTATGTAAAAGGAGGCTTGTGTATCATGGGTAAAAGGAACCGATGAAAAAAATCCATATACCTTAGCTTAAAGATGAACTTGGTGAAGATTGGAGATGGAGACTTGAAGCTTGAAGGAGAACATTAGCTTGGGATGAGAGTTTGGGACTTGAGTTTGGGGAGTGAAAATATGACTAAGTGTTTTGGGGAGTATTGGGAAATGTTTAGGATGATATAAGGGTGAAGTTTGGCTAAGTATAGATAAAAATAAGTATGGGAACTTTTCGGCCCAAGACTTAAAGTCTTGGACCAATGCAAGAAAAACAGTTTTCCAAAAAAACAACTCTCTGCGTCGTGGAGGGGATGTGATTTCTTCACTGGAAATCGCACCCGATGACATTTAATAATTTGATTTAATTTCTCTAAAATCGAGGTAAGAACCTTTTCCCCCTAATTTGGTGTAACACCCCACGTCTTACAATACTAGTGCTATGCAAATGAAACATGATATGGTTTGGTCAAATTAGCGCCAATTTTTAAAATTGCTTGAAGCTCCAATTAAAGGGCGATATGTATGTCTAACGCTAAAGAGGGTCAAGTGTAAATAAGTTTTAAGTTGAATTGAGGAGATCATGGCCCAAAACAAAGTGAGAGAATTGAGGTGCTTGTAGGAATTAGGAAGCTAGAAGGTGAGTCACCTACTTGCTTAGCTTAAATTTGCTAGCTAAAAGGAGACGAGGCCCGACATCGATTTGTCCAAGTCCGATTATGAATCAATTATGTGTTAAGGGTGTAACTTTAGCCCATGTTTTAGCATCACAAATGTACTATATTTTCAGCCCAAGAAGGATATTGAAAGAGCCCAAAGACATCACAATTATTTTAGTAAGTTAGGCCCCAACTAACTAAGAGAAAAGGGGGAAAATGGGCAGCAAAGGCCCATCAATTTGGAGCCCCTTAAGGCCCAAGTGAAAGGGTAAATGTTACTTTAATTATTTGATAAAATAAGGTTTAAAAGGTAAAAGAAAGTTAGACAAATTAATCTTGTAAAAAGGGATTACAAGCAGCAATTTAATTCATTCTTAGACTTGGAAAATTTCAGTTTTAACGAAACGTCATTGTTCTTCTTTCTTGACTTTGTAAAGCAACCAAAGGAAGTTTTTAGAGTTCTTTAGGAGTCTATCAACCTTTAAGGTAAATTTAACTGATTATAGTTGTGTGTTTAGGAAGGTTTCTCCATGAAAAACAAGAGACTATGTTGGTGAGGTATATGCTGAAAAATTTGGACAGCATGTGCCCTAAAGATTGTTATGAATTTTTCTTGTTATTCAAGAGGATTTTCTATGCTTGGTTGGATGAATTATGAAGTAAGACTCATGTTTTTAACAATGTATAGTTTGTTAGTGATGTAATTAAGCTGCTGCACCACTTTTACAGTCCGCTAAAGTGAGTTCTTATAGGATATCACAATTGTGTTCTTAGTAGGAACTTGTGGATTGATGAATGGAAGGCTATTGCCTCACGTCCTTCATGACTGATTTGGTACTAACCTAAGACTATTTTAAGGCTATTTTTATGTATAGATGTGTAGAGGACAATTTGGGTAAAGTTGAAACAGGTTCGGGATTGTCGACATTGAAATGTAGCGAAGGGATGCAACGTTATGCTGCCTATTTGTATGTTGTGTAGAATTGTTATTTGTGGTCTGTCATAGGACTGTTATAGTACTAAACTAGGCTACATATTATGATTAGGGGCGGAAAGGTTGAAAGAATACGCTCGGGTTTATAATTATGAACTTGTTGCCCAAGCATTTTTTTTATGAGATTGGACTGCCAAGATGTATCTATTGGCTTATAATGCTAGTTTTATTACCTACTATGTTGTAGATAAATATTTGGAGGAAAGGGAGGTTGTCTTGAGGTAATAGTGAGGTCGTATAGGGAGGTATATAAGGCTACTTGATTTCATATTATTTGGCATGAAACATAGATCCCTCCTTGGCACATAGAGGCACTTACCAACTCCGACCCAACTATTAACCATGTCTCGACTCTTTCACATGTTTGTATGCTCCCATACATAGTCACCTTTAAATCTACATATATACTTGGATATCAAGATACACGAATTCGTTCTACTAAATAAAGTTCATGTGTTGTTCTATCTCCTATGCATTTTATTATTTGTGCAACTTACTCCTTTCATTGTGGTGTTGTCTTTTGTGATTATTTACATGTCATATGTTGTATCTACAGTCCTACAAATCCAATATTACGACCACCAAAAGAATAATCTCAAAGGTAATTGAAAGATAAAGTAAAGTATATTGCTTGTTGATGGGTGGTAACCCGAGGGGTGGAAGAATCAC
>JAPFFP010043092.1:0-13520 GCA_026153255.1 Solanum medicagineum | reverse complement strand
AAGTGTAATGTCGATTGGAACTTGTGGGCTGTTGGATGGAAGGCTATGGCCTCACGTCCTTAGTGAATGATTTCTTACTGTTCTGAGACTGGTTCAAGGCTACTTTTATGTATGGATGTTGTTGGAATGGTTTGGTTAGATTTGGTACAGGTTTGGGATTGTCGGCGTCGAAATGTAGCGAAGGGAGGTCACGTTATGCTGTCCGTTTGTAGATTGTATAGAATAGTTATGTGCTATGCTTTGTGGGCTGTTGTAAGACTGTTATGACACAGGAACAGACTGCACATGATGTGTATATGTGAATATGTGCTAGAAAGTACGATTAGAGGCGACACGATTGAAAGAATACGCTAGGGTTTAAAATTGTCCGCTTGCTGCCCGTATGTTGTTTTTCGATGAGATTGGGCTTCCAAAGTGTATCTATTGGTTGCTAATACTAATTTTATCATCTACTGTGTTGTAGATAACTATTTGAAGGAAGGGAAGGTTGTTTTGAGATAGTAACAAGGTCATACAACGAGGTATGTAAGGCTACTTGATTTCGTATTATTTGGCATAAAACATAGATCCAACCTTGGTACATAAAGGCACTTACCAACTCCGACAAAACTATTAACTGAACCTACACTCTTTCATATTCTCATATGCTTCAATACGTTGTCACTTTCAAACCAGCATACACACATAGATGACAAGTTACATGAGTACTATTTGCCAAACAAAGTTCATGAGTTGTTTCATTTCATACGCATTTCATTAATTGGGTAACATACTCTTTTCATTGTCATATTGTCTTATATAATTATCTACATGTCACATGCTACACATATATAGTCCTACAGTTCCAATATTGTGACCACCAAAAGAACCATCTCAAAGGTAATTGAAAGGTAAAGTATATTGTTTATTGATGGTTGGTAGACCGAGGGGTGGAAGAATCACCTAGCCAGGGACGCTCCTATCACGGGTGGTAACCCAAGGGGTTAAGGAAAAACTTAGCCAGGGACGATCCCAATACAGTTTACCACTTATCAAGTGGCCATTTGTATTACAGCTGTGCACAGATTATACAGTAAAGGTAAAGTAACATAAAGAACGTAAAGTACATGATCCCACAGTATAACTACAGGTGGTCTCTTATGGTACACCAGAATACAGTCTCACTTGAGTTGTTACTTCATATACAGTGTTTCCTGCCTTACATATTCAGTACATTATCTCATACTGATGTCCCTTACGGGGGACCTGCATTTCATTCTGCAGGTATAGGTGCTAGTAGATCTCCCCAGTAGGAGTACAGGACATTCAGCTGCTGTTACCAAGCTCCAGGTTGCTTCAGGGCATTGTGTATGTCTAGATCTTACATGTTTATATTTTACAGGTAGTCGAGGTGGGGCTTGTCCCAACCTTATCAGATATTTTTCTTTATTTAGAGGCTTTGTAGACTATGTAAAGCAAAATGTAGTCATGTCTCGTACTTTTGACACCGTGGCCCAAACGACCTAGTCATATGCATTTCCTTTTGGCTTGTTATCACTATTATTTTCTTAAAAATGTGTCAAACATAGAAATCCCTTATAATATGTATAGGAAGCACATAGATACAGGTTTGTTCTCCCGAGCCTTATCGGCAACGGGTGTCAGTCCGCCCTAACGGGACTTGGGGCATGACATGTACCCATCAACCTATCGGGGGATATGTACTCCTCCATCAAGGGTAGTAGGGTGCGATGATCCACCAACCTATTGATGGGGTTTGTACCTCAATCACCAAGGGTGGTAGGGAATGACGATCCACCAATAGTTAATGGTCTCTGCTTACTCATATGTTCTATTCTATGTAAGCATGTTCTTCTTAAGCACTAATCATGCATGTCATATTGCTACTATGTTTTCTATTGCTTATCTATATGCACTTTGATTATGATGCCTTTCTATTGTTGCATTACATCCTACATACTTAGTACATTCAAACGTACTAACGCATACTCTATGCCTACATGATGTCACCATGTAGAAACCAGTGTTCAAGTTGATCATCCTCCTCCTCCACGTGGCCAGTCCGGTACTACCCAAGCTAGTTAGTGAGTCCTCTACTTCGGGGACCTTAGTCTAAGTTTCTCTTATTTTGTCTTGAGACATTCCTCTTTATTATTTACTTTAGCTGTGAGGGTGAGCCGAGTTGCTTTGTCTTGGCCTCCGTTTTATCTATGTAGTAAAGAAGTTGTTGGGCATGCTATGTACCTATGATATGCGCTATGACTCTTTTGTCTCTTGATTATGATGTTCTGAAAGCGTTCCCTTATTCTCATTGCCCTATTTCTACACTTGTATATCATTTAAATGCTTTCGTGACCAATGATGTGCAATGGGGTTCCTTCGGGTTCCTCATTCGTTGTGTCACATCTAGGCCCTAGATTTGAGTCATGACAAACTTGTATCAGAGCACTAGGTTGTTAGATCCTCGGAGTCTAACACACCGCGTTGATTAGAGTCTTCTTCATGGTTGTGTTGTGCACCACAACTATGAGTAAGAGGCTATGAGACGTTTTAGGAATTATTTCCCTTTTTCATGTTGTAAGTCATGCTATAGAGTTGAAGTAAGCTTCCCTTCCCTAACAATTGTTCTTTGCTTATGCTAGATCATACCTAACACAAGGGGAAGACGAGCCCGCACACACGAGGAACAACCAGCCAATGGAGAGCTTAGGGATGCTTTCCCTTGGTTGCACAAGTGGTGACTAATCAAGCCAACCAAGGGACCCAAGCCCCCTCATGCTCCTACACGGGCCTCTCAGGTGACAGACTTCATGAGAATTAATCCCCCGGAATTCCATGGGTCAAAAGTAAGTGAGGACCCCTAAGAATTCATTAATAAGGTCTACAAAATTTTGTCTGTCATGGGTGTTGGGCCGAATGAAAAGGCGGAGTTGGCGACATACCTACTCAAAAGGGTAGCTCAAATATTGTATAACCAATGGAAGGAAGAGAAGGGAGTTGGCTATGTGGTGCTTTGGGAGGAGTTTAAAATGACTTTGCTTAATTGGTTCTTCCCTCTTAAGCTTAGGGAGGCTAATGTTGGTGGAATTTATAAATATGAGACAAGGGTCCATAAGTGTGTGAGGGAGTATGCCCTCAAGTTTACCCAACATTCGAAATATGCTTCACATTTGTTGGCCGACTCAAGATCTAGGATGAACAAATTTGTGATGAGTGTGTTTGACTTGGTTAATGAAGAGTGCCGGTCCACCATGTTGATTAGTGACATGGACATGTCACATTTAATGGCCTTTGCCGAGCAAATACAGGGGGAGAAGTTGAGGAAGAGGAGGGGCCATGAGGCTAAGAGGATTCGTTTTGAGGGCAAGTTCCAAAAGGGTGACCGAATCCACCAAGGCCAAGGGTCCTCTCATGCTTCCAATCGTGGGTTTACCAATGACTTCCCAAGGCCCCAAGGTGTTGGTATTGTGGTTCCTAATGAGGTGTGTCCTAGGTGTGGTAAGAGGCATGGGGCCCATACTTGAGAGATACTAATGCATGCTTTGGTTGTGGGGAAGTGGGTCATAAAAAGGTGGACTGCATTCAAGATCGCAACAATGGCAAAGTGGTTCGTCCACAAGGTGCTAATGCGGTTTCATTGGGTAGAGGTGCCCGACAAGATGGTGCCCCAAGGTACAATCGATTTTATGCTTTGCGTGGGAGGCAAGGGGTTGATTTTTGACTATGATGTCTGCATTGATTGATCCAGTGCCACTCTCTCTTTTTTTACCCCCTTTGTTGTCCAAAAGTTCCATGTTGACCCTGAGTTGTTGCATGAGTCATATGAAGTATCTACTCCTATTAGTCCTTTTGTAGTTGCTAGGAAAGTTTATAGAAGTTGTCCTATTTGCATCTTGCATAAGGTGTTGCCTAGGGATCTTGTTGAGTTAGACATGGTTGATTTTGATATCATTCTTGGGATGGATTGGTTGCATGCCTACTATGCTTCTATTGATTGTAGAACTCGTAGGGTCAAATTCCAATTTCCAAATGAACCCATCCTTAAGTGGGAAAGTCAAGATGTGGTAGTCAAGGGTAGATTCATCTCTTGCATTAAAGCCCGTAAGTTGATCTCTAAGGGGTGTCTTTACCATCTTGTGAGGGTTAGGGATGTGGAGTTTAAAGTCCTTCCCATAGAGTCGGTTCAACTTTTAAATATGTTTATTGATGTCTTCCCAAATGACCTTCCCGCTGTTCCTCTGAAAAGGGAAATAGAATTTGGCATAGACCTCCTCCCCGATACTCAACCAATTGAAGGAGTTGAAGGAACAATTGAGGGACTTGTTGGATAAGGGATTTATGAGACCTAGCCAATCACCTTGAGGTTCACCGGTGATGTTTGTGAAAAAGAAGGATGGGTCTCTTAAGATATGTTGACTATCTGCAACTTAATAGGGTCACTATCAAGAATAGGTACCCTTTTCCAAGGATTGATGATTTCTTTGACCAATTGTAAGGGGCTAGCCATTTCTCTAAGATTGATCTTCGATCCGGGTATCACCAAGTGAAGATGAGGGAGTAAGACATTCCAAGATGGCTTTTCAGAATAGATATAGGCATTATGAGTTTGTTGTGATGTCCTTTGGGTTGACCAATGCACCGGCCATCTTTATGGACCTAATGAATAGGATCTTTATACCCTACCTTGATTTATTTGTTGTGGACTTCATTGATGATATTTTGATCTATTCTCGTGGTGAGGAGGAGCATAGGGCTCATTTGAGGGTTGTGTTGCAAGGATTAAGGGAGGATCAATTGTATGCTAAATATGAAAAGTGTGAATTTTGGTTGAGGAGGTTGCCTTCGTAGGACATATGGTGTCTGGGGATGGAATTAAGGTGGATCCAAAGAAGACTGATGTGATTAGAAATTGGCCTAGACCATTGATCCCGTCAGACATTAGGAGTTTCTTGGGCATAGCAAGCTACTGTCAGAGGTTTGTGAATGGATTCTCTTCTATTGCTTACCTTATGAAAAAATTGACTCAAAAGAAGGAGAAGTTTATATATTCCTATGAATGTGAAAGAACTTTCCAAACATTAAAAGAAAAGCTTGTGTCCGCTCCTATATTGTCACTACCAGATGAGCTTGAGGGATTTTTGGTGTATTATGATGATTCCTGGGTTGGTTTTGTTTGTGTGTTGATGCAAAATGGTAAGGTCATAGCTTATGTTTCTAGACAACTCAAGGTACATGAAAGGAGCTAACCTACCTATGATCTAGAGTTAGCCGCCATTGTGCTTTCCTTAAAGATTTGGCGTCACTACTTGTATGGGGTGCATTTTGATGTGTTCACCGACCATAGAGCCTCCAATATGTCTTCACTCAAAAGGATCTCAACTTGAGGCAAATGAGATGGTTAGAACTTCTTAAAGACTATGATAAGTGTGCATTATCATCCGAGTAAGGAAAATGTGGTGGCAGATGCTTTGAGTAGGGTGTCCATGGGTAGCCTAGCACATGTTGATGGTAGTGAGAAGGAGATGGCTAAAGAGGTGCATCGGTTTTCTAGATTGGGTTGGAAGAGGAGTGTAATAGTTGTGTGGTTGTTGTTGATGGTTCTAAGTCTTCTTTGGTTGATGAGGTGATGGCAAAACAAGATCTTGATCCCTCCTTGTTAGAATTGAAGGCCTTGGTGAAAGAGGGCAAGGTAGAGGTTTTCTTCCAAGGGGGAGATGGTGCCCTTAAGTGCCAAGGTAGGTTGTGTGTATCTTGTGTTGATGGTTTGATAGAAAGGATCCTTGATAAGGCCCACAACTCTTCTTACTCTATCCACCCCCACTCCACCAAAATTTATTGAGATTTGAGGGATGTGTATTGGTAGAGAGGCATGAAATGGGACATTACTAAATTTGTTTCCGATTTTCATACTTGTCAACAAGTGGAAGCAGAACATCAAAGGTCGGGTGGCCTAGCACAAGACATTGAGGTTCTTACTTGGAAGTGGGAAGAGATAAATATGGATTTTGTTGTTGGGTTGCCCAAGACTAGAAAGGGTTTTGATTCCATTTGGGTTGTGGTTGATAGGATGACAAAATCGGCTCACTTTCTACTGTTTAAGACAACATTTGAGGCTGGAGATTATGCAAGGTTGTACATTCATGACTTGGTAATATTGCATGGGGTTCCTTTGTCCATCATCTCGGATCATGGGGCACAATTTACTTCACATTTTTGGAGATCTTTCCAAAGGGGTCTTGGTACTAGAGTAAGGTTTCTACGGCCTTCCACCCTCAAATGGATGGGCAAGCTGAGAGGACCATCCAAACCCTTGAGGATATTCTTAGAGAATGTGTGGAGATTAAGGGTAGTTAGGATGATTGAGTTTGCCCACAACAATAGCTATCATTCTAGCATCGGTATGGCTCCTTTTGAGGCTCTCTATGGGAGACATTACAGATCACCGATCGGATGGTTTGAGGTTGGTGAGATAGTTTTGTTGGGAACAGATCTTGTTATGGAGGCTCTTTAGAAGGTTAGGATGATTAGGGAAAGGTTGAAGACGGCCCAAACTCGTCAAAAATCCTATGCTGATGTGCGAAGAAGAGACCTTGAATTCAAAGTTGGTGATTGGGTTTACCTAAAGGTTTCACCTATGAAGGGTGTGGTCCATTTTGTTAAGAAGGGCAAGTTGAGCCCAAGATATGTTGGTCCATATGAAGTCATGAGGAGGGTTGGCAAGGTAGCTTACGAGTTGAGGTTGCCTAGTGAGATGAAATTGGTTCATCCAGTGTTTCATGTGTACATGTTGAGCAAATGTGTGGGTGATCTGAATGCAATTGTACCCTTGATATTGTGGGTATAGTTTAGGATAATTTGACATATGAGGAGGTTGCAGTTCAGATTTTATATAGGCAAATAAAGAGGTTGAGAAACAAAGAGGTGGCTTCTGTTAAAGTCCTTTGGAGGAATCAACAAGTCAATTGCTACTTCGGAGGCTGTAGCAGACATGCAAAGGTGATATCTTTACCTTTTTCACACCACTCAAGCCTAAGGTATTGATCTAAGTCTGTTTGATCACAAGTCTTGAGTTCAGCCCCATGTCATTGCATATGTTCATGTATAAAGTGACAAGTTCACGATGATTTTACATTTATGATGAAATTTTTGAAATGATGTTTAAGTGCATTGTTGCATCTCTATGTGGGCTGAAATTATCATGTTTAGCCATCTCAAATACGTCTCTTTGACATTTAGGGATGAATTTTTCCAAGGGGAAGATACTGAAACGACCCCAAAAAGTGCTCGAAAACATACCTCGAAAGTGCCCGGAATTGTAATTTTCATATATCTCAAAATCCATGTGTGATAACGAAAATCCAACTTCATATTCTTGTTCAATGGAGCAAAATTAGGGGGAAAAGGGTCTAATCCCATTTTTAGAGCAACCATATCAAAATTCTAAATTTCAAAATGTAAATTTCCAGTGAGCAAACCGTGTTGCTTCCGCGACGCGCATATGTACAATTTTGTACCTATTTTTTTTAACTCGGTCCAAGACTTTAAGTGTTGGGCCTAAGTGTCGCCAAACATAAAAATACCATACTTATCCATTTTTCACCCTCACATCATCCTAAACATTCTCCAATACTAACTCAAACATTTAGCCAAATTTTTCACTCCAAAATTCAAGTCTCAAACCCTCATCCGGAACTAAGGATTTCCTTCAAGTTTCAAGTCTCCATTTTCAATCTTCATCAACAGTTTCTCCAAAGCTAAAGTATATGGGTTTCTTTAATGGGTTTCTTTCACCCATGATACTTAAGCTTCTTTTTACTCTAATTTGTATGATTTAAAGTTGATTTACAATTGGGTCTATCTTATTATGAAAATCACTACACACTATGTTGAAGTTCATGAAATTGTGACTATTTTGCTATTTTTTGAGTTATGAAATCAAGGTCTTAAGATTTGCTGAATGGCTTTGATGTAAACTGTTTTAGGGTGTTACCAAGTATCTATTAAAGGTCTTACATAGAATTTTCTAACATGATTTCACTCTTAAATTGCATGATTTTTCATAGCACTACACACCCTCTACGTGTTTGATAAAACGTTGAGTTATGGTTTATTGAGGAATTGAAGGTTCAATGCATGTCTTAAGAGATCAACAACTATATGATGAGGGCATATGATAATGATATGATGAAATGAATGCATGTATATGGTGCTCACTATGAAGTGTTGGAATGTGACCATGCCCTACCCGGGGTTTATGCACCAGGTAACCTTCTCGGGGGTTTGAAACGACCCCAAAAAGTGCCCGAAAATGTGCCTCGGAATGCCTAGAATTTTAGATTCCATATATCTCAAAATCCATGCATGATATCGGTAATTCGATTCGTATTCTTATTCAGGGGTTCAAAATTAGGGGAGAAAGGGTCTAACCCCGATTTAGGAGCAAGTGAATAACAATTTCAATTTTCTGAAAATCACTTAACCAGTGTCTGTCCGCGATGGTAACATGATGTGCCTCCATCGCAGATATGTGTTAATTCCGTCTCCGCGACAGGTCTACGACACAGACCTATGTAGTTTCTGCCCTGTTATTTTTTGTGCGGTTCAAGACTTTAGATCTTGGGCCTAAGTGTTCCTAAACTTGTTTTTAAATATGTTTCGCCATATTTCATCCTCATATCATCCTAAACATTCCACAATATCCTCTCAAATACTTAGCCATATTTTTCACTCCCAAATTCATGTCTCAAAACCCTCATCCAGAATTAAGGATTTCCTTCAAGCTTCAAGCCTCCATTTTCAATCTTCATCAAGATCTTCCTTAAAGCTAAGGTATGTAGGTTATATCCATTAGGTCCTTTCAACCATGGTGACCTAATCTCCTTTTTACTCAATTTTCATGATTTAAAGTTGATTTTACAATTGGGTTTACTAGTATGAACGTGTCTATGAACTATGTTAAAGCTATGTAAAGTTGTGACTGTTTTACTATGTTTTGAGCTATAAATCTTGGATCTATTGTAAGATCTGATGAGGGGTTTTAATGTATTTTGCTTGAGGGTATTTCAAGGTGTTGGTTGATGGTTTTACAATAGATTTTCTTGCATGATTCCATCTCTATATTTCATGTTTTTATACTAGTATTACACACCCTCTAAGTGTTTGATAAATATCCGGATTTGGTTTCTTGAGGAATTGAAGGTTCAAAGCATGAGATATGATATGAATGATGTTATGAACATAAAATAAGCTTATGTATATGATGAATTCTATATAAAGTGTTGCATTAGACCATGCCCAATCTGGGGGGACCAAGAGCCGGGGTAACCTAGATTAGGGATTGTACTCATTAACTTAGTGAGGGGTTTGTACTTCACCACCAGGGTGATAAGGTGGCATCATCATCAACCTAGATGGGGGTTTGTCCTTCACCACCAGGGTGATGAGGTGGATCATCGTCAACCTAGATAGGGGTTTGTACTCATCAACCTAGTGAGGGGTTTGTACCTCACCACCTAAGTGATGGGGTGGCATCATCACTAACCTAACAAGGGGTTTGTACTTTGGAAAGCTAGCTTGGTCTCTTCTACACATATGATATCCTATATGATCATGAGTTACTCGAGCATGTTTAACTTATGTATTGATCATACATGTCATATTGTTATATTATGTCTATTGCATATTGTTATGCATTTTTATTATGATGCCTATCTCTTGTTGCATTACTTCCTACATACTTAGTACATTCAAACATACAAACGCATACTCTTGCCTACATGATATCACCGTGTAGGAATCAGTGGTGAAGTTGATCATCCTCCTCCTCCAAATGGCTAGTTTGGTACTATTTAAGCTAGTTGGTGAGTCCTCCACTTTGAGGACCTTAGTCTATGTTGCTCTTATTATGTATTGCGACATTCTTCTTTATTATTGATTTTGACTATGAGGGTGACCCCGGTTGCTTTATCTTGGCCCTCTCCTCTTAACTAAGTATTAGAGGTGTTTGTTGGATATGTTATATATCTATGATATGAGCTTTGACTCCTTTTCTCTTGATTATGATGTTATGCAAGCTTTCTCCTTGTGCCCTTTGCCCCTTCTCCTACTCTTATGTCTATTATATGCTTTCACGACCAATGATGTGCAATGATAAGTTAAGAAGCTTACTTAGAGTTCCTTCTAGTTCCCCATTCGCCACATCAAGTGTATGCCCTAGGCTTGGGTCGTTACAAATTTGGTATCAAAGCACTATGTTGATAGATTCTCGGAGTCCAAGACACCGTGTCGATTAGAGTCCTATTCATAGTTCTTAAGCGCTCCATGACTTTGAATAGGAGGCTATGAGACTTTTTAGGAAATGTTTCCCTTCTTCATGTTCTAAGTCGTGCTATAGAGTCTTGGTAAGTTTTTCCCCCCTAATGATTGTTCTTTGCTATGCTAGATCATGCCAAACACTAGAAAAAGAATGGCCCAAACCTCCGAGGAGCAACTTACCAATGGTGAGCTCCGGGACGCTCTCACTACGCTTGTCTAAGTTATGGCCAACCAAGTCAATCAAAGGCCCCAAGAACCTCATGCTATTATCCTAGGAGCTAGGGTAAGGGACATCATGAGGATGAATCCTCCGGTGTTCTATGGGTGAAAGGTGGATGAAGATCCATAAGAGTTTATTGATGAGGTCTATAAGATTTTGAATGTCATGGGTGTTGGGCCAAATGAAAAGGCGGAGTTGGCAGCGTACCAACTCAAAGGGGTAGCGCAAATATGGTATGATCAATGGAACGATGAGAAAGGAATTGGTAATGTGGTGATTTGGGAGGAGTTCAAATTGGCTTTCCTTAATTGATTTTTCCCTCTTGAGCTTAGGGAAGCTCAGTTGGTAGAGTTCATGAACTTGAAACAAGGTGCTATGAGTGTGAGGGAGTATGCCCTCAAGTTTAATCAACTTTTGAAGTATGCTCCTCATTTGGTGGTTGATCCTAGATCCAGGATGAACAAGTTCATGATAGGGGCCTCCGACTTGGTGAGTGAAGAATGCTGGCCTGCCATGCTAATTAGTGACATGGACTTGTCTCGGTTAATGACTCACGCCGACCAAATGGAGGAGGAGAAATTGAGGAAGAGAAGAGGGCATGAGCCAAGAGGACCCAATTTGAGGGTAAATTCCAAAAGGGTGCTAGATTTCGTCAAGGCCAAGGGTCTTCTCATGCTACTAATGTGGGTTAGCCAATGACTTTCCTAAGCCTCAAGGTATTAGTGGTATGGTTCCTATTGATGTGTGCCCTTAATTTCGAAGGAGCCACGGAGGCCCATGTTTGAAAGGTTCTAATGCATGCTTTGAACATGGGGAACTTGGTCACAACAAGATGGATTGTACAAGAAACTGTGGCAAAAGCCGGGGTGCAAATGCGGTTCCATTGGGTAGGGCTGGTCCTCATGGTGGTGCCCCAAGGCACAATCGGTTTTATGCTCTGCATGGGAGGCTAGGGGTTAGTGAGGTTCCCGATGTTGTTACTAGTATGTTGAAAATCTTTGACTTTGATGTATATGCTTTAATTGATCTGGGTGCCACTCTTTCCTTTGTTACCCCTTTTCTAGCTAAAAACTTCCATGTTGACCCCGAGTTGTTGCATGAGTCATGTGAAGTGTCCACTCCTATTGGTACCTCTATTGTTGCTAGGAAATTTTATAGAAGTTTTCGTATTTGCATTTTTCATAAGTTGTTACCATTTGATCTTGTTGAATTACACATGGTTGATTTTGATGTCATTCTTGGGATGGATTGATTGCATGCCTACTATGTTTATATTGATTGTAGAACTCATAGGGTCAAATTTCAATTTCGAAATGAGCCCGTCCTTGAGTGGGAAAGTCAAGATGTGGGTGTCAAGGATAGGTTTATCTCTTGCATTAAAGCCCATAAATTAATCTCTAAGGGGTGTTTTTACCATCTTGTCAGGGTTAGGGATGTGGAGTCTAAAGTCCTTCCCATAGAGCCAGTTCTGGTTGTAAATAAGTTCCTTGATGTCTTCCCAAATAACCTTCCCAGTGTCTCTCCCAAAAGGGAGATAGATTTTGACATAAATCTCCTTCGTAATACTCAACCCATTTTTATTCCCTCTTACCGTATGGCCCCGACGGAGTTAAAGGAGTTAAAGGAGCAATTGAAAGATTTGTTGGAGAAGGGATTTATTAGACTTAGCCAATCACCTTGGGGTACACCAGTGTTGTTTGTAAAGAAGAAGGATGGGGCCCTTAGGATGTGTACTGACTACCGGCAACTCAATAGCGTCACTATAAAGAATAGATATCCTCTTTGAAGAATTGATGATTTGTTTGACGAATCGCAAGGGGCTAGCTTTTTCTCTAAGATTGATCTTTCGTTTGGGTATCATCAAGTAAGGGTGAGGGAGTGTGATATTCCCAAGATGGCCTTCCAGACTAGATATGTGCATTATGAGTTTGTGGTGATGTCTTTTTGGTTGACCAATGCACCGGCCATCTTCATGGACCTTATGAATAGGGTCTTTAAACCCTACCTTGATTCCTTTTTTGTGGTCTTCATTGATGATATATTGATCAAGTCACATAGTAGGGAGGAGCATAGGGGACATTTAAGGGTTGTGTTGCAAAGATTGAGGGAGGCGAAACTGTATGCCAAATATGAAAAGTGAGAATTTTGGTTGAAGGAGGTTGCATTCTTGGGTCATGTGGTATCAAGGGATGGTATTAAGGTGGATCCTAAGAAGACTGAATGTGATTAGAAATTGGCCTGGACCATTGACCCTGTCGGATATTAGGAGCTTTTTGGGCCTAGCGGGTTATTATAGAAGGTTTGTGAATGGGTTCTCCTCCATTGCTTCCTCTATGACAAATTAACTCAAGAGAAAGTTAAGTTTGTGTGGACCAATGAGAGGAGCTTCCAAACATTGAAACACAAGCTTGTGTCCGCTCCTATATTGTCATTATTGTATGGGTTTGAGGGATTTGTGGTGTATTGTGATGTTTCCTGAGTCGCTTTGGGTTATGTGTTGATGTAAAATGGTAAGGTCATAGCTTATACTTTAGACAACTCAAGGTACATGAAAAGAACTACCCTACCCATGATCTAGAGTTAGCCGTCGTTGTGTTTGCATTAAAGATTTGGCATCACTACTTTTATGGGGTGCATGTTGATGTGTTTGCCGATCACAAGAGCCTCCAATATGTCCCCACTCAAAAAGATCTCAACTTGAGACAAAGAAGGTGGCTAGGACTTCTTAAGGACTATGACATGAGTTTGCATTACCATCCCGGTCAGGTAAATGTTGTGGCGAATGCTTTGAGTCGGGTTTCCATGGGTAGCCTAGCTCATATTGATGGTAAGGGGAAGGATATGGCTAGAGATATGCACAAATTGGCTAGATTGGGGGTTAGGTTGGAAGAGGTTGATGATGATGGTGGTGTTGTTGTTGATGGGTCTAAGTCTTCATTGGTTGATGAGGTGATAGCAAAATAAGATCTTGACTCCTCCTTGCTTG
>JAPFFP010043091.1:0-13521 GCA_026153255.1 Solanum medicagineum | reverse complement strand
CACATGCTGTCCAAATTTCCAGCACAAGCATAACTAGCATATACTTCTTGTTTGTCATGGGATAAGTATAAAAAATACATGGATATTTCCACTTACCTTAGCCTTCAAGATTAAGGTTTCCTTTAAGAACTTTAGAGGGTTGTATTGGTTACCTTGTAAAGTGAGTAAAGAGAAAAAGAAGAGTCTTTAGGAAGCTGAAAATTTGTTCCAAAGTGAAATTATTTAAAGGGCTGCTTTTGAGCCCTTTTAGAGGTTCTCTTTGGATGACTTTACTTGAACTTTTGACCACATATTAACATATAACAATAAGCTTGTGATGCAACAGCTTGGCCCTCACACTTGGGCCGAAATGGGTCTCAAAGTTGATGGGCCTTGGCTGCCCATTTTCCTAATTCCTCTTCACTTAGTTTGGGCCCAATTAGTCAAGTGAATTGTGATATACCTGGACCCTTTTATTATTCATCTTGGGTTTTAATATTGTCCATTTACAATGGTAAAACAAGGGCTAAAGTTACACTCTTAACACGGACTTTATTCATTATTGGACTTGGACAAATTCAACATCGGACCTCGTCTCCGTTCAGCTAGCAAATTTAAGCTAAGCAAGTAGGTGACTCACCTGCTAGCTTCCTAAGTCCCACAAGCACCTCACTTCTTTACCTCGTTTAAGGTCACGATCTCCTCAATTTGACTTAAAATTTATTTACACTCAACCCTCTTCAGCGTTAGACATACATATCGCCCTCTAATTTGAGATTCAAGAACTTTTAAAAATTGACACTAATTTAACAAAGTCATATCATGTTTCATTTGCATAGTACTAGTATTGTAATATGTGGGGTTTTACATTCTCCCCCCCCCCCCGGAACATTCGTCCTCGAATGTTAGCACAATTGAATAGCTTAACCAAGTTTAAACTTTTACTTACACAAACTTCTGACAACACACTAAGTAATCAATCACACGGACCTATTGATGTCCCAATTCCGCATGTTGGACTTCCTCTTTAGCTTCAAATAAGTAAGGGTATTTTGTTTTCATCACGTACTTGGCCTCCCATGTTATTTCTTCTGCTTGCTGGTTTCTCCAAAGTAGTTTCGCTAAAGTTATTTCTTTATTCCTTAGCTTCTTAACTTGACAATCTAGAATAGCAACAAGTACCTCTTCATAGGTGAGATCTTCTGTAACTTACACATCCTCAATAGGAGTGATACGGGTCACCTATGCATTTTCGAAGCATTGAGACATGAAAAACTAGATGAACCATTGAAAGCTCTTGGGGTAGCTCTAGTTCATATGTAACCTGCCCGAACTTTTAATAATTTTATATGGCCCTATATAACGTGGGCTCAGTTTTCCTTTCTTACCAAACCTCATCACCCCTTTCATTGGAGACACCTTTAAAAATACTCAATCCCCTACTGAGAATTCTAGTCCTCTCCTTCTAGCATTCGCATATGATTTGTGACAACTTTGGGCTGTTTCTAGCAGCTGTTGTATTACCTTAACTTTTTCCATGGCTTATTGTACTAGATCTGGCCCAAGCAAGGTGGTTTCACCCACTTCAAACCATCCAATCGGCGACCTACATTTCCTTCCATACAAAGCTTCATAAGGTGCCATCTTGATACTTGAGTGGTAGCTATTATTATAGGCAAATCCAATAAATGGCAAATGGTCCGCCCAACTACCTTTAAAATCCAATGCACAAGCTCGCAACATATCTTCAAGTGTATGAATGGATTCATTCTGCTTAATAGTCTGTTTGAGGGTGGAATGTTGTACTCAAATTCACTTATGTCCTTAAACACCTTTGGAAGGACTTCCAAAACTTTGCAGTGAATTGAGCCCCCCGATCAGAGATAATGGATATTGGGACTCCATAAAGCCTAACTATCTCTTTGAGGTATAGCTTGGCATACTCTTCATCTCTATAATCACTCTTGATTGGTAAGAAGTGTGCTGACTTTATGAGTCTATCAACTATTACCCATATGGAGTCAAACTTCTGAAATAAGCGAGGCAACCCAGTAACAAAATCCATATTGATCAGATCCCACTTCTATGTTGGAAGCTCTATAAATTGCATATAACCTCCTGGCTTTTGGTGTTCTACTTTCACTTGTTGGAAATTTGGACATTGAGCCACAAATTCTGCAAGGTCCTTTTTCATACATCCCCACCAAAACATTCCCTTCAGGTCATGGTACATCTGAGTTGATCCTGGATGGATTGAATATCGGGAATGATGGGCTTCTTCCATTATCCTCTTTCTTAATCCATTCATATCAGGCACACATAATCTATTTTGGCAATAAAGCACTCCATTTTGTGTAAGGTCAAAGCCCTTTATCGTACCCTAAATCACATTTTCCTTAAGTCATCGTAAAATAGGATCCTCGAACTGTTTTACTTTCACCTCTATTACCAATAAAGACGCTGCTGCATTATGTACAATAACCCCTTCCTTTGGAGTTTCAAGAAGACGAACTCCTAAACTGGCTAGTTGACGTAGATCTTTAGCCCCTCCTTGACTTACCAAAGCTTGATCACCAGTATTCATGATTGCCTTACGACTCAAAGTATCGGCTACCACATTTGCCTTCCCCAGATGGTATAGTATATCAACGTCGTAATCCTTTATTAGCTCTAGCCATCTCCGCTGTCTCAAATTTAGGTCTTTCTACTTAAAGATGTATTGCAAACTCTTATGGTCAGTATATATGTCAACGTGAACCCTATACAATAGTGGCACCATATTTTCAGAGTAAGTACAATCGTTGTTAGCTCAAGATCATGAGTTGGGTAGTTTTTCTCATGTGTAGCTATCTAGATGCATAAGTAATTACCCTACCATGCTGTTTCTGTACACACCCTAAGCCAACTCCTGAAGCATCACAATACACTGCATACCCCTTGGTGCCTTCTGGAAGTACTAGCACAGGTGCAGAAGTTAGCTTATTTTTTAGCTCCTGGAAGCTCCTTTCACACGGATCATTCCATTGGAACTTGGTTGCCATATGTGTCAACTTTGTTAGAGGAGCAAAAATAGAATAAAAACCTTCAACTAACCTCATGTAATAACCTTCCAAACCTAGGAAGCTCCGAACTTCCGTGGGTGTCGTTGGTCTTGGTCAATCTTTCACAGCCTCTATATTTTGTGAATCAACCCTTATTCCCTCATCAGACACAATATGACCCAAGAATGCCACTGAGTTTAGCCAAAATTCACATTTAGAGAATTTGGCATACAATTGTTTATCACAAAGAACCTGTAACACTTGTCGTAAGTGATTTGCGTGGTCCTCTTCTGATCTTGAATATACCAAAATGTCTTCTATAAATACTATCACGAACATATCCAAGAATGGCTTAAATAACTTGTTCATCAGATCCATAAAAGCTGTTATTGCATTTGTTAGCCCAAATGACATAACAAGAAATTCAAAGTGACCATAGCGTGTTTTGAAAGCAGTCTTAGGTATATCTTCCTCCTTTACCCTCATTTGGTGATACCCTGATCTCAAATCAATTTTTGAAAAGCATTTGGTACCCTGTAACTGATCAAGTAAATCATCAATCTTGGGGAAGGGGTATTTATTCTTAATTGTCACCCTATTCAATTGTCGATAGTCGATACACATTTTCAAAGTTCCATCCTTTTTACGTACAAATAACACTAGTGCACCCTAAGGGGACACACTAGTTCTTATAAAACCCTTCTCCAATAAGTCTTTTAACTGCTCTTTTGATTCACGCAATTCTGTCGTGGCCATTATATATAGAGGGATGGAAATAGGTTGAGTGCCTGGAAGTAGTCAATACCAAAATCTACTTCTCGTTCTGGAGGTAAGCCTGGGAGTTCTTCAGGGAACACATCAACGAATTCATTCACTACGGAAACTGATTGAAGAGTGTGCGATTCTACCTCCATATCCTTACTCTAACTAAATGACATATATAACCCTTAGATATCATCTTTCTTACCTTAAAATAAGAGATAAACTTAACCTTTGGCGCCCCAACACTGCCTTCCCATTCAAGAACTGCCTCATTTGGAAAGTGGAAGTACACTCTCTTAGTTCGGCAATCCACGGTGGTATAGCAAGAAGCAGACCAATCCATACCCATTATAACATCAAATTCTACTATTTCTAGCTCAATAAGGTCAGCCAATGCATCAGATCACAAACAGTTACTACACAGTCATAATAAACCCTTCTAGCCATAATAGATTCAGCGGTTGGTGTGAACACTTCAAATGGTTTGTTTAATAATTTGGGTGTTATCTTAAGCTTCCCAGCAACTAGTGGTGTAATATATGATAGTGTAGAACCAGGGTCGATTAATGCATATGCATTATGTGAAAAGATAGACAATATACCTGTGACTACATTAGGTGAAGCTTTCAAATTTTGCCGACTCCCCAGAGCATAAGTGCGATTCTGGACTCCGCTAAAGCTAGCTGCCCCTCAACACCTCTACCACGACCCATAGGTGCTTGTTGACCCCTACCTGATGGAGGAACTAATGATGATGATGCAACAATTGATCCAATAGATTGTGCTATATACCCATATGTCTCCTCGGGCAATCTCTTATCATATGCCCTAGTGCACCACACCAATAACAAGCGTCTGTCCCAACAGGACATATACCTGAATGACTTCTTCCACACTGTTTGCAAGGCTGCTTAGGAGTCATTTGCTGAACTGCGAGTATCTTATTGTCCGTGTACCTTGTCCCTCACCTCGTTGACCAAACGGATTACTTCTAGACCCTTGAAGTTGTGGTAGAGCACTGGATGTAGAGTAGGAAGATATTGGCCTAGGCGGTCAATTAGAAAACCGAGGCCTAAGCTCACCTTGGGATGGTGTAAACTGCCCTGTAGACCTGGCCCTCTTTGATTGCGCCCTTTCTGACTCTTGTGTCCTTCTCCTTTGCCACTTATCCTCCAATTTCTATACAAAAGCTTGCATTCTCGCTATATCCATGTCTTTGTTCAAGGAAGCAATGGTACAGTCTCTGACCAGATACATATCCACTCTATCCACATATCGATGAACTCTATCTGCCATAGTAGCAACTATATTAGGAGCATACTTGGCCAGGGAATTAAACTGAAGGCTATACTCCCTCACACTCATATTCCCTTGGTGGAGGTTCAAGAACTGATCTACACGGGCCCCTCTGATCTCTAATGGCAAGTAATGGTCAAGAAATGCCTCTTTGAACTCCTTTCAGGTAGTTGGAGGTGCATCTATACCCTTAGATTGCTTCCAAGCTTCATACCACAATATAGCCACACCTTTCAACCTATATGTCGCTAACTCGACAGCTTCTATACCACTCACATGCATAACATCTAAAGTGTGTTGAATCTAATCAATAACGTCTTGGGGATCTTCATTAGGATTTGACCTAGTGAAGGATGGGGGGTCCAAATTAAGGAAGTCACGTATCCTTGTGCCAGCTACCCTATTTGCACCACCTGCACCTATAACTGGACCTTCCTGTCTTTGACCTTGGCCAGCAACTATATTGGTCAATAGTTGGACTGTATTTCTCAGTTCTTGCACGGTAGCATCGATAGGTGGTTCTGGGGAAATTTCACTACTTTCGGGTTCATCAGGAGCTGGAGGAGTTGGAGATGCCTGTGACAGAGACTCCTCCTGAATCTCATTTTGTTGTCTCACCTGGCTGAGTATACGAACCACCACTTCTACTCCCTTCCTTTTACCTTTGTTTTTCCTAGTTTCTAGCATACTTACTGTACAAAACAATTTAGGAGTTAGACATAATGCACCTATTACACTTGGCTCTATGGCGATCTAAAGAATGAAAAGAAAGTAACAACTCCTAAATGCCATGTAGCCTCCTGCTTGGTGCACAACACATCGATAAACAAGATTCTACATAGAAAAGGCTTTGTAGACTCCCTAGGACGACCCGCTCTGATACCACTTCTGTCACGCCCAAAATCCCATGAAGGCTGACTGGCACCTGTTGCCAATAAGGCCCGGGAGAACCAACCTGTATCTATGCGCTTTCTATACATATTATAAGGGGTTTATACATTCAACATGTCTTTAAGAAACTAAATAGTAATAACAAGCCAAAAGGAAATGCATATGGCTAGGCCGTTGGGGTCACGGTGTCTAGAGTACGAGACATGACCACATTTTAATTTACATAATCTACAAAGCCTCTCGATAAGGAAAAGTATTGATAAGGGTCGGGACAGGCCCCGCCTTGACTAACTATAAAATACAAAGATATAAGCTCCACACACACAAAACTCCAAAGCAACCTGGAGCTTGGTAAAATCAGCTGGATATCCTGTACTCCTACTAGGGAGATCTACTAGTACCTGTACCTGCAGCATGAAATGCAGGTTCCCCGTAAGGGACGTTAGCACGAGATAATGTACTGAATATGCAAGGTAGGAAATACTGTATATGAAGTAACAACTCAAATGAAACTATGCACTGGTGTAGGATAAGAGACTACCCCTTAGTTATACTGTGGGATCATGTACTTTATGTTCTTTTTATTACTTTACCTTTACTGTATAATCTGTGCACAACATCTAATACAAATGACTAGCTGATCTATGGTAAATCTATATCGGGATCGGCCCTGGCTAGGCTTTTCCTTTAACCCCTTGGGCTACCCCCCGTGATAGGATCGACCCTGGCTAGGTGATTCCTCCACCCCTCGGGTTATTACCCATCAATAAGCAATATATTTTACCTTTCAATTACCTTTGAGATGATTCTTTTGGTGGTCACAATATTGGAGCTGTAGGGTTGTATATGTAGCATGTGACATGTAGATAATCATACAAGACAATATGACAATGAAAAGAGTATGTTACACAAATAATGAAATGCGTATGAGATGAAACAACTCATGAACTTTATTTAGCAACAAGAATCCATGTAACTTAATATCCACGTATGTTTGTAGATTTGAAGGTGACTATGTATGGGAGCATATGAACATGTGAAAGAGTGGAGACATGGTTAGTAGTTGTGTCGGAGTTGGTAAGTGCTTTTATGTGCCAAGGAAGAATCTAGAGTTCATGCCAAGTAATACGAAATCGAGTAGCCTTACATATCTCGCTGTATGACCTCGCTATTACCTCGAGATAACCTTTCCTTCATCCAAATATTTATCTACAACATAGTAGGTGATAAAGTTAGCATTAGCATCCAATAGATACTTGGCAGCCCAATCTCATAAAAAAATAACATATGGGCAGCAAGCGTATAATTGTAAACCCGAGCGTATTCTTTCAACCTTTCCGCCTCTAATCGTATTTTCTAATACACATTCTCATATACATATTAGGTGCAGCCTGTATTAGTTCCATAATAGTCCTAAAACAGCCCACAAAGCACACATAACAATTCTACACAACATACAAATAGGCGGCATAACGTTACATCCCTTCGCTACATTTTAACGTCGACAATCCCGAACTTGTTTCAACTTTTACCCAAACTATCCTCAAAACAACTATATGTGAAAACACCCTTAAAAAGTCTTAGAATAGTACCAAAGCAGCCATGAAGGACGTGAGGCAATAGCTTTCTATCCATCAGCCCACAAGTGCGTAATAAGAACACAAATGCGATATCCCATAAGAACTCACTTTCACGGACTATAAAAGTGGTGCAGCAGCTTAGTTACATCACTAACAAACTAAACCTTGTTAAAAACATAAGTATTACTTCATAATTTAGCCAACTAAGAAGAGAAAATCCTCTTGAATAAAAGAAAAGTTCACAACAGTCCTTAGGACACATGCTGTCCAAATTTCCAGCACAAGCATAACTAGCATATACTTCTTATTTGTCATGGGATAAGTATAAAAAACACATGGATATTTCCACTTACCTTAGCCTTAAATATTAAGATTTCCTTCAAGAACCCTAGAGGGTTGTATTGGCTGCCTTGTAAAGTGAAGTAAAGAGAAAAAGAAGAGTCTTTAGGAAGCTGAAAATTTGCTCCAAGGTGAAATGATTTAAGGGGCTGTTTTTGAGCCCTTTTAAAGGTTCTCTTTGGCCGACTTTCACTTGAACTTTTGACCACATATTACCATATATCAATAAGCTTGTGATGCAGCAGCTTGGCCCTCACAACTTGGTCCTAAATAGGTCTCAAAGTTGATGGGACTTGGCTGCCCGTTTTCCTAATTCCTCTTCACTTAGTTTGGGCCCAATTAGTCAAGTGGGTTGTGATGTACTTGGACCCTTTTATTATTCATCTTGGGCTTTAAGTATTATCCATTTACTATGGTAAAATACGGGCTAAAGTTACACTCTTAACACGGATTTTATTCATTATCGGACTTGGACAAATTTGACTTCGGGCCTCGTCTCCGTTTAGCTAGCAAATTTAAGTAACCAAGTAGGAGACCCACCTGCTATCTTCCTAAGTCCTAAAAGCACCTCACTTCTTCACCTCGTTTAAGGTCGTGATCTCCTCAATTTGACTTAAAACTTATTTACACTCGACCCTCTTCAGTGTTAGACGTATATATTGCCCTCTAATTTGAGATTCAAGCACTTTTAAAAATTGGCACTAATTTGACAAAGCCATATCATGTTTTATTTGCATAGTACTAGTATTATAAGATGTGGGTGTTACACTCACATACCTTGGGGATTAGTTTCTTGAAGAAATTGAAGAAGGTTCTTGAAAGCCCTAGCTTTTGCCCCTTAGAAACTACGTTCTGAGTTTGGAGAGAGTTTGAATGTTAATGATATCAAGAACTATGTTCTAGGGGTTTACATAAGTGAAAATTGACAAGTTTAGGCTTAAAGGGTGAGAAAAGATGAAAATACCCCTATTTAAAAAAATGTTGATCGGGCCGACTACAAGACCTTCTACGGCCCGTAGGGACCCTTCCTTAAACTTTTGGGCAAATTTTGGGGTCTTTGGATCACTTTTACAAGCCCATTTTACGGCCAATAGAAGGTTCTATGATCCGTAGAATGGTCCGTAAAGTTTGGGGCCAAAAATGGAAGTTTCAGGACTTTTGCCATGACTTAGCAGATGGGTTGTACTTTTATTTATGGCCATAAAAAGGTTTCATAATTCACCTCTACTCTGACAGTATTTAGTAAAACGACCATAACTTTTTACTCCGAACACCAAATGAGGTAAAATTAGTTGCGTTGGAAAGCTAATTCAAAGGGCTTTTATCTGGTAGGCCATGGGACATCTAATTTTGTGTGCTAAGATAACCCTTTACAGTTGACTCTTGCGTAATCTAAGGCTAGAAACTCAATTTATAGGAAAGTTTTGAACTCAACTAAGTAATAAAGGTCTCTTGTGACCCTAATACACTTCCCATGTATAAGAGTGAGGCTTGAAATATAGGTACATATGATGATAGAGTTATGGGGTGTCACATATATACTTCTTTTTGCCTATTGTGTTATAACATAGGGTCCAAGGATCGTTCTTACCATGCTCATGGCTAGTTAAGTTGGTAGAGGTTAGTCCTCATGCTTCGAGGATTTGCAATTCAGATCTTCTTTATGATTTCTTACATTATTACTTTTCTCATGTCATGGTGAGCTTTGACTTGTCCTATTCCCCCGTCTAAGACTAGCAGAGGCATGTTAGATATTTATGACATATCTCTCTGTTTGTTTGGATGTTGACCTTTGCCTTTTTTATATCTAGACAACCATCGTTGAGAATTCATTTTGCATTTATGACTTTGCTAATGTCTTTACTTACCTCGTGTATATAATCTATGCTAAGTGTCTTGGTTAGAGTCTCTCGCGATTCTAATCACTATGTGACATCTAGTCCCTAGCTTGGATTATGACAAACTTTGTATCAAAACACATGATTTAAGGTGTCTTAGAGAGTCTAACATGTTGCATCAAGTAGAGTCTTATTCATAGATGTGAAACGTGCCACATCTATGAATATTTCATGACCCAAGCTATGCCCTAGGTGTAATACGATGAATGAGAACCCTGAGGAATCCTCATCCAAGCTGCGTAGCATTCATTCAAGAATTCATAGGAAATGAGAAAATAAGCATAAACGGAATAAAGTTGCGGACTATGGTAATGTAGCATGAGATAGAGTAAAGACACCAAGTCATAAGTCTAACCTATACATACTAGACTAGGCAGGGGCTAAGACATGTCCAAAGCTTACTCTCAAATGAAAATGCAAAGTAATAATCTCAAAGTCTGAAAAGATGAACAAGCTACAAGGGAAATAGGTTTGTCCTCGACGCATGAGGACTCACCAATAGGTCTTCAGCAGAAATTGGAAATCAATTGCAAATTCGAGGAGTCCTATCTCTACATTGTGAGATAATGTAGGCATAGAATATGCGTTAATACTTGAAATATACTAAGTATGGGGGTACTTAATGCAATGACAACGAAACTCCTTAGTATAAGTAATTAGTCAAAGTATATATCATATTGAGAAATAAATCCATAAGTAGAGATGAATGAGAAATGAATTAAACTATGAGTAGAATAATGTTAACATAATAAAGAAGATATGCACATGTAGGAAAGGACCATAATCGATAATAAGACCATGCAAGCTATAACATTGAATCCAACGTAACCCCCTACATTAGAAGGCGAGATTACTTGCCAGGTAGAACTCTATCAAAATTATATCTTTAACATTAACATTAGGGCCATATGTGGATCCATTAGCCTAGCCTAAAGAGGCAACTTATGGTGACAATATAATACGAGGAGCTTCTATTAGGGAACCCTTAGGTCGAGTCCCCACCCAAAGTCTCATTCGATGCTGAATCAAGTGCCACAAAATAGTAATATATTAAAGTAATCATTCATAGACCTTTAAGTTAAATATCATTAATGAAATCCATAGAGTAGCTCATGAACTTTAAAGATTCAAAATATGAGGATTATCCTTATCACAAAGGAATCCATTATCTAGGTGGGAAAATCTTTCACCAATCATTCATTTAGTCATAAAGCGGCTTCCATAACCACATTTATGACTTTCATAAATCTTTAAATTGAAACTCTTATCATTCAAATCATATTTCATTAAAGCATAGAGTAAAACTAGGTGAGTTCTAATTTGGGGTAACTTCGGGGATCTCAGTCGCCGTGTTACGACTAGACCCTATGCTTAGGACTTGACACTGACCAAGCCAATGATGCTTAGTTGATCTTTTTTTTTTTCCTTATGATCGCCAAAGACCCTCTGAATGGAATGTTCTCCTTCTTCAAAGGAAGTCCAAGGTCCGATCGAAAAAAGAATAAATAATGGAAAAAGTCCCTCTCTGTGTGATTCGATGAGACTTAAAATTTCTCCAAGTCGTTCTTTGATTAGCATGCATTTAATAGCAAATGAATCAGTTTCAAGGATTATCCTTTTAAAATTGCTCAATTTTTAATATCTCAATCCTCTCAGATAATTATCAATTAAAAATATTTAAAAGAACATGCAAAAAATTGATTGAGTCTAAAGAGATTTTTCTATATCATATAAAATGAGTAAAGTAGACATGTATTTGAAAACAACGTAAAAATAATTATAAATCTTACGCTCTCTCATACGCTCTCTCTCTCTCATACGCTCTTCGCTTTTCCGGCAAGGGTTCCTCGGCGCTCTTGGCCGGAAAAGCTGTAATCTGAATCTAGCGCCGGCGAACCCTTGCCGGAACGTCGCTAGTTGTGTCGCTCACTCTCGTCTCGTTCTCCATCTTGAGCTGTGAGTCGTCGTCCGTAGTCGCCGCGTGTCTGTCGTTCCCGTCCGATTGCCTCCTAAGATCGTCGTCGTCGTCGTTGAACTTCCTCTGCACTATCCTATTCATTTAGTTTGACTGTTACTTTCGATTTTAGAGGTTTAAGGTCGTCGAATAGGTTGCTGTTAAGGTTACTGCCGTCAGGTCGTCGTCGTTGACAGGGCATCGTCGTGAGTCAGTTTTTAACCCAAGGTTACCGCTGTCGTCGTCGTCGTTCAGGTCATCGTCGTGAGTCAGGGTATACCCACGTTCGTCGCTGTCGTCGTCGTCATTGTCAGGTTGTCTGTCGTCAGGTCACCGTCGTCAGGAAGTGGTTTAACAAGGTCGCCATCAGTTCGACATCAGTCAGCCTTTGGAGAACTGCTAGCAACGCAGAGTCGCCGGACTATACGACAGTTCCAGCGACCAGGTGAGTTTCCTCTGTAACACAATAGTATTTACTGCTATTTACTATTTACCGGTGCATAGGGCTATTGCTTTGCTAGCTATATTGTCGTATTTTGTTGCTGTAACTGTGTTATTGCCGCTTATTTTACATTGTGCTCTTTAGCGTGGTATAGTGTGAGTCTATAGTTTCTGTGGGGGTCTCAGTCGCTCGGAGAGTTTTCGGTGCCTTGTCTAGTGGCGCCTGGATCGTATGGTGGTTTAAAGTCATGTCCTCAGTGGGGACCAGGGGGTAGGGGTAAGGGTGGGACGCGGGGCACAAGTGTAGTTAATCTAAGGATAGCTTCTTGGAATGTCGGGTCTCTAACAGGGAAGTCCATAGAATTAGTTAAGTGCTTTAAAAGGAGGAATATTAATATAGCGTGTGTCCAAGAGACTAGATGGGTAGGCACCAAAGCTAGGGACGTGGATGGATTTAAGTTGTGGTACTCGGGAGGTTCTAGGGATAAATACGGTGTAGGTATCTTTGTAGACGATCATCTTAGGGAGTATGTGGTGGATGTTAGGAGGGTCAACGATAGGATGATGTTTATTAAACTCGTGGTCGGTAGACAGGTAGTGAACGTTGTTAGTGCTTATGCGCCTCATGTGGGCATAGGTGGGGAGGCCAAAAGAATCTTTTGGGAGGAGCTGGATGAGATTGTGCGAGGCTTCCCGATTACTGAAAAGATTTGCATTGGGGGCGATTTTAATGGGCATATAGGGGCGGCTAGTAGTGGTTTCGAGCATGTGCATGGTGGCTTTGGTTTCGGTGAGAGGAATGACAGTGGGACAGCTCTTTTGGATTTTGCCAATGCCTTTGAGTTAGTGATTGCTAACTCATGCTTCCCAAAGAGGGAGAGTCACTTGATTACTTTCCAAAGTGCGGTAGCTCAGACTCAGATAGATTACCTACTTGTCCGAAAGGGTGATCGAAGTCTTTGCAAGAATTGTAAGGTTATTCCGAGTGAAAATGTTACCACTCAACATCGGCTTTTAGTGCTGGATATGGAGATCAAGAGGGAACCGAAAAAGAAGGTCATGTTTGCGCAGCCTAGGATTCGTTGGGGGGGTCTTACACCTGCATGTTCTTGCGAGTTGGAAGAGAAACTGAGAACTTTGAAGGCTTGGAGTAGTGCAGGAGATGCGAATAGTATGTGGGACACGACTGCTGGCTACATCAGAAATGTAGCTACCGAGGTTTTAGGGGTTTCGAGAGGGCCTTTTGGCGGTCGTAAAGGTGATTGGTGGTGGGATGCGGAAGTCCAAGCTAAAGTTAAAGATAAGAAGGTCGCTTACACAGAGTGGCTTGTTTGTAGGGA
>JAPFFP010043090.1:0-13522 GCA_026153255.1 Solanum medicagineum | reverse complement strand
TAAGGGTCTTTGTGGTTTAAGATTAGCACTAGTGCCTAATCGGCACGAGTCACGGCCCGGGGTGGGGTCGTGACATAGGTGTTGATACAATGATACTAAAATAGTGCTGCAATATAAGGTACAAATGAATCCTCACGGATGCACATACACAACAATGTGGGTGTGCAAGTGTACTTGGATCAAAAAAATGCAACATGGACTTCTTCTCCAAGTATCCTTTGTGTGTAACGTGTGTTGATAATTTTACGAAAATAATTTTCTACGGTGGAGATGATCAACCTTCGACACAGTCATTTGCAATAAGAGATCGATTAAGCTTGACTCTCATTCAATTATATATGTCGGAGGATGATGAGAATGTAGAAATAATAGACAACATTCAAAATGGCGATGTTCTAGTCAATTAAATCTACAAAAACAATAAAGTTTTTGTGGAGGTGATGAGACGTTATGCATTGTTTAGAGGTTTTGAATACATGATAGTGAGATCAAGTCATGCAAGATATGCATAATTATATTATTTTTAGTTAATTTGACATATTGTTAGTTGTGATAGGTTTTTTATGGTATAAATTTGTGGTGATTTTGTTTATGGAATAAATTTAGCCAGATGTTGGGGATGTTATTGGTTAAAAGTAGCCTTGAAAGTTAGCAATGCTTAAAAAAGTGGACATGAGTTTGTCTAGAATTTTAGTTTAAAGTTGGTATAAAATTGGATAACAGATATTATTAGATTCACTATAAATTTATGGTGGTTTTGTTTATGGAATAAATTTGGTCAAAGCTTTGGGATATTATTGGTTAAAAGTAGGTTTGAAAGTTAGTAGTGGTTAACAAAATGGACAGTAGTTTGTCAAGAATTGTGGTTTAAAGTTGGTATAAAATTGGTTAACGGATATTATTAGATTCGCTAGAAAAGTGGTCTAAAAATGTTGGGTATAATCATAATCTTGACATTGATAGCACAAATTATATTTTGCTATATAGCATAGTGAACATAGTTGAGTACTTTGAGTAAAAAATAAATTTAACCGGTGCTTGTCATTCTGCAGTTACAACTTGAAGTGCCCAATAAATGGCTGCACATGATTATTTAAGTCTTGATGCTTGAACAATTCTGCATTATTCAAAGTTCGTAAATTTTGTGAAACACATATGTTCCCTTTGAAAAGCAGGATATTATCAAAACGTCAGCGTAAAAGTGGGGTGTTTGGTGCAATGTTATTGGACAAATGCAGTAATCCAAAGGTAAACTACACACCAACTGAGATACGAAAGGACATGAAGAGGTAACATGGGATAACATTAACTTATATGCAAGCGTGGAGAGGTAGGAGAATGACATTTACTGTACTATGAGGCGACCCACATTATCGTACAGCAAATTGCCAATATATTTATACATATTGCAAAAAGCATATCCCGATACTATAGTGAATTTACAAAAGACGGACGATGGATTTTTTTGTACACATTCATTGCGTTGGATGCATGCATTAGTGGGTGGGAATATCAGATCAACATTAGAAGGTACTATGTTGATCGCTAGCACATTAGATCCGGGAGGTCAGTTTTTTGAACGCCATTTATGTGTTTTTTATTTTCATTCCCTGTAATAATAATTAAAAAAAAGCAGCTAAATTATTTAGTTGTAATGTAGGTCATATATTACCTCTAGCATATGGTGTGGTGGACTCGGAGAATGAAAAGTCTTGAAATTGGTTCTTCCAATGTTTAAAGTTGGCGTTCGGCGATCGACTCGAAAATGTGCTTTATTTCAGATAGAAACAAAAGCATGTGGAACATAGTTGCCTCAATGTACCCAGGGTTCAAACACTACGCTTGCATATATCACTTGTGGACTAATGTGCTGAAAAGAACAAACAATAATACGGAGCAAGTGAGAAAGTTATTTTTTAAATTGGCAAAAGCATACACTGTTGATGAGTTTGATGAGTTGATGAGGCAATTGAAGGAAATAAGTCCTAGATGTCACACCTATTTGGAAGAAGCAGATTTTGAAAAGTGGTCGCGCATCACTCGACTGCGAAAAGGACATGGATGCTAACGTGCAACATTGCCGAGTCAATCAACAATACAATTTTACCAAGTCAAAAACTCCCTGTGGTACCTATGCTGGAGTACGTGAGGAAAGCAATTGAAACATGGAATGAGAAACACAACAAGGAAGGAAGGGAGACTACAATAATTCTAACAAAGAAGTATAATGTTATGTTGTTAGAAAATGAAAAATTGTCGCCCCAAATGACAGTATGGTCCTAATCTTTGCAAAAAAAAATAAATCAGCTCCTGTAGTTATTCCAAAAATAATCATTCTAAATATTTGGGTTTTAAATTTTTTTACAAGTTAGAGCATCAACGGAATTCTACATATAGTTACAGATGGTGCGAAGAGGTTCACTGTTTGTTTGAACACAACGATGTGCTTATGCGGGAGGTTTCAACATGGTGCACACGAAATCGCAATAATTGGGAATAGAAAAAAGTATGTTGAGGATTATTATTCAGTTTACTACAACAACAAAAACTTCCAGGATGCATATACAGTACCCATAGAGTCATTGTTGACATCCCGAACGAGCAACGTCGTGACAAATCGATAAAAATAATAAAAGTAAAAGAATGTTAAATAATAGGAAAAATAAATTAATTTTAGGAGTTGCTACCTAATTTTAAGGATAATTAGGAAACCAATTAATTATTTACAAAATAGCCTGCGAACCAAAAATTTCAAGTAAAGGGTCAAGTTATTCCGAAGGAAAGGTATTAGCACCCTTCAGAATCCACAATTGTGGGTCTCGACTGAACATTTTTTCAAATTAAGGAGGAGATATACAATATGATAATCATGAAATAAACGTACAAAAATAATATACACAATAATGAATAAATAAAGGATAAACTAAAATTGTTCCGTCTTTTTAATGGAAAGACCTCAAAAACCGATGGATAGATTTTCATCGGCCAGTTTGACAAATAATATATGAATATGTGGGGTCCTATTTAAAGAAAAAAGAAAGTCAAAAAGAGAAAAAAGAAAAAGTTAAAGTCAAAAAGAGAAAAAAGTTAAAGCAAGAAAAAGGGGAAACACGCGGGGTCGAAAAAATAAGTGGGGCCAAAAAAATGCGAGAATTTAATTTAAAATACTCGACAAATTAAAATGTATCAATTAATGAGCTTCTTTTAAAATTAACTAAACAAAATAATTAATTCAATTATGAACTACTTAATTTCAAATAATTTACAACTAACATTTTAAATTTCACACGTGACAAATATGAACCTAAATTATGTTTTTCTATCCTTTTTAAATGGATAGGCCTCAGAATCCGAAGGATAGATTCGTCATTGGCCAAGTTAAACAAGTTATGAACTTAACTAATCTTTGAATTTTAAAATATAATAAACAATAGTATAAACTAAATTTCTCCGTCTTTTTGAATGGGGAGGCCACGAAATTCGACAGATATATTTGTCATTAGCCATATTTAGCAAATGATACGTGCATGAACTTAAACAAAAATCTTTGAATCTTGACATGTAACAAACATTAATCTGACTAAAATTTTCCGTCTTTTAAATTGGGGAGGCCTCGAAATCCAACGGATAGATCTTTCATCCGCCAAATTAAACAAATAATAGTTTTCAAACATAAAATCAACAAAGATGCAAACACCAACAAATCGTAATCAAATGACTCCTGAAATGATTCTTTTAACAAAATTTCACTACAATTAAGCAGATCGTCAATAACATAACGCAACAACTAACAAATAATAGGAAACTAGCATAATTAAAAAATACAAACATGTATTCTACTGTTTATAATGAAATATGACAATATAATAATAATTAATTTTAAAGATTAGATAAAGTAATAAAAAAATAAAAATAATAACAAGCATGACAGATATATTGGCAGAAAACATAGACCCACAATTAATTAAATAGAATAATAACAATTCAAAATAACAACAAAGGCCACTAAAACAGTAATCACCAAACAAGTTGAAAACAAAAAGTTAATCTACTCAAATGAAAACAACATTAAACTAAGTAAAATAAAGATGCAAGAGCAAAAAAAATTGTTAACAGAGAGGAGAAAATTAAGAGTGTGAGCCGATTCTGATTTGCTGGTACTGTGGTTGTTGAGCCATCCATTGCTACTGGTGGTCGATTTTCTGGTGGTTTTTGACTGTGAGGGAGAGAGAGAGAAAGACGAAGAGGGAGATGGGTTTTCCGGCGGGTTGGATATGGGGCTATTTTAGATAGAGGAAGGTGGCTCCATGGTGCGGATGAGATGAAGATGAAGAAAGGGGAGAAAAAATGGAGTGAAGGGAGAGGAAAAGAGGGACGGAGATGGATTTTTCCGGTGGGTTTTCAGGCGAGTAGGATGGCGGAAATGGGGTTGTTGATGATGGAGGGGATGAAAGAGAGAGGGAGAAGTTGGAGTCGCTAGCGCCTGATGTATGGTGGTGGCCGGACAGGATTGTTTGCAAGTGATGAGAGTAGTTGTTATTGTTGTGTGATGTCTTGTGTTCATTTGAAAGGAAAAAAAATGAAGAAGAGGAAATCGTGAGGAGAGGAAGGGAAAATGGAAAAGGAATGACACGTGGGTACCACGTGAAAAAGAAAAAGAAAAATTAAAGGAAAAAGGAAAAAGAAAAAGGAAAACGGGAAACATGTGGGGTCGGGGCACGTGTTTGAATTTTAAAATACACGATGAATTAAATTAGATCAATTAACAAGCTCTCTACAATTACTAAGCAAAATAATTAACTCTATTACGAGCTACGTAATTTTAAAAAATAATTTGTAAAATTAATGATTATGAAAATATTACATAATTACATATGTACAAATTATATGAAAGAAAATTTGTATAACATAAAAAAATAATATTAAAGAATGTTAGAAATACACAAATATTTGAATTAAATTGAATAAAATAAAAAAATCTATTTTGCTTAAATGACACTCCAAAATGGGCTGTAGGTCGGTCAAAATTGGGTGTCAACAGTCATTGCCTTGCGAAAGCAGCCGGGTTGTTCCAGAACATGTGTTGCATGAAACCGTCGTATCGCCAGACATAAAAAGGGGATCAGGTCGACCATCAAATTACGATACGAAGAAGGGCTTTACAAAAGTAAAATTCAAAAGGAGAAAGATTACATGCAGTAAATGTGGTTTGACGAGTCATAACAAAACCACTTGCACTAATAGTCATGACAAAAACCAAATGGATTAAGAGTTGGTCATGTCATGGAATGATTGTTTTGATTTATTATTTTTGAAAGGTAGGTACGAAAAACTTTTCAGGCATATAGTAATATTTGTGGAGATTGTGTTGGTCTTTTTTTGGGTTTCTTAGATACGCCAATGATTTGAATTATTTTTTGTGACTATGATGGTTTTATGTTAGACTTGGTGAAGTGCAATTATAGTTAAATGGAAATACGTGTGTAATAGTGGTGAATTATATTATTTTGAAAAAAAAATAGTGTAAATGATGTGAGTAGTTTTTGATGAGTTGATTTGTTAATTTTTATTTATTGATGTTACATTTTGGAGTAGCTTCCCATTGATTTGTAAGAAATTGTCAACCTACACAAGAACAACATGTTAACCTGCTTTGTTGTTGGTAAACACTTGTTTATTTATTTTGAACAACAGTTGCATTGTTCTCTATTTTTCATTGTTGATGTGGAAAAATGTACAGGCATATGGTGATATTTGTGGTCTGGAAGTTGATTTTATTTTTTTTTTGTTATTGTGAAAGGCCCTTTTTTTAGGAAGATAAGCTATTGTTTGGTTAGTGTGTTGGTATTATTGGTGATATGTCCGAAATAAAATACAATTTGATGTTAAATAATGATGTCATAATGTTGATTTACGACACTTGGAAGTATTTACCTAAAATCAAATGTCAGATAGAAAAGCAAAGCAAAAAATATTTTCAACCATTGAAATAAACAACTTTAAGGAATGACAGTAATCATTGTAGGCATACTTTTAACCAACATATTAACCAATCCCATGGCAAAGTTGGCAACACAAGTTTAGAACAACTTCCAACTAACATGTAGCATACTTATTTATCAATCCCATAACAACAAAATAACAAATTTGAAAACTTCAAGGAATGTCATTGTAGATGGGTTTATAACAACTTAAAACATTAAGGTTGACCAATTCATAGTACAAAATGTCCAACATGAGTGTATACCAATTGCTAACCATCGTATTAACCATTCTAGTAATGAGCAAATAGACACACGAAATTACCCAAACTTATAACCAGCAAAATGGAAGTGAACAAATGTAATTCGTAAAATAACATAAAACCCAAACAACGACCAAATTTACAACCATAATATTAACCATTCCAGAAATAGAAAAATAAACACACTGAATTAACAAAACTAATAACCAACAAAATGGAAGCGAATAACTGTAATTCGTATTGTCAATAAAAAAGTCTAAAAACAAGAAAAATCCAACAACAACCAAATAAATACACAAAAAAACACGTCTACGCCTTTCTCCTAGGTAACAACTTTTCCCGATCAACAGAGTCAGTAATTGAAACATATTCCTGTACAACTTTAGGTGCCCCCTATGACTAACAACTCTCCCAGTAGCTTCATTGTCACTGACTACGTTATCCTCGATCTTTCGTGTGCCATACTCCCAAAGCAAAGCGTCGTACCTCAATAAGTACGAATCAAAGTTACACGCAAAAATTTCAAAGTGACCTTGCGAAAAGTATTTTGTGAAAGGACAAGTATATAAGTCATAGTCACTGGAATGAAAAAAACAAGCCACTAATGATCAGGTAGACTGAGCAAAAAAAAGAACAAATAAACTATGACGAAAGACTAGATTATTATAAGTTTGAGTCTGGAAAAAATGACTTAATAGAAAGAAGAGCATTACTTTGTGGTGTATTATTTTGTTATTTAGAAATTAAAGGAACTTACTTTGACTCCTCGCTTTGTTGGGGAACATTGTCGCAGATGAAATAAATAAAATAATCCCCAAGAGCTTACTCGATTATCCTTGTTGCAGTTCAATCACTGGTCATGAATTTTTTCAACCCATCTTATGAAGAAAGAGTCCATAAATGTGACTCTCATATCATTTTCAGGTCTATACTTAATTTTTTTCTGAAGATAGTGCATGATAACATCAACATGCTGCATCAAATAGGTATTTTACAGATTAGTTAACACATTGGTAACACAAATGCAGAGATTTATGACCAAAACTTTAATACGCTTATAGACATACAATTGAAATGAACAATTTTTAGGACAAACTTAAAACCAAAAAAGTTAGAAATATAAGTTTAGAACAACTTAAAACTAACATATAACTTACATATTTGCCAATCACATAGACAACAAAACAACAACTTTGAAAACTTAAAGGAATGACATTCTAAATGGGTTTAGTAGAATTTAAAACATTCAGATTGATCAATCCATAACACAAATGTCCAACGTGGGTTTAGACCAATTGATGACCATAATATTAACCAACATATAGTCCAAAAGTTATAGCAATGGCCTTCGACAAGGGCTCAGAACAAATGAAAATCATCAAATTGACCAATCCTTGGCCAAATATGGGTAACATGGAATAGACCAAAAGCTATAACCATTACATTAATAAGTAAAAATACAACTAAAAAATATATAAAGGAATGTCATTCAAACATATAAAACAACTTATAACCATCTTATTAACCAATAAAACTTATTAGGACTAGTATAAACTAAATTATGACAAACAGATTAACCATACAACTGGAACACTTTGTATTTTACATTTATCCAACTTATGACGATCATACTAACAAATCCCATGCCACAGTTAGTGACATGGGTTATAACCCAAAAAAATAACTAGGGCATTGTCAATAATAACCCATGACCGCAAATAACAAAATCATTAACATGAAGCTTTTAAAAGTAGAATAAAGAATATTATTAGAGATTATGTAAATTTATTATTTACCGAGTCTTCCCATGGTTGGCCAATAGTGACCAAATCGTAAAATCAATCCCTCTTGTCTACTGTATCAAAACAAAAGTCAATAAAGGGCTAATCTTGTTGGACGCAAGAGTGAATGTACTTTATCTCCTATAAAATAACAAATGACAAAGACATTAACTAATAATATAATGATAATAATGATTGCATAAAATAAAACAGCTTGCCACGTACTTGCCACGTTTCTTCGACAATCTTTACTTGATCCACAGTTGAAATGAGTCAATCAATTCCCTCTCTACATAGAAATTATCACGCTCGTCAAAAGGTGCTTTCTTTGGAATATGACAGGAGACTTGACAGCAGACCCATCTGTGTCGCTAGAATCAGTGAACGGGGATTGAAGGCACTTGCCAGGAACCTTAGGTCTAGATACATTCATGGACGACACATAGGGGATCTTATTTTCTAAAGCAACCAGTTGGGATTCACACAAATTAGGAAAGTCAAAGTCATTAAACGTAGGAGTGTCATGACAAACACCTATCGATTCGCCTATAAAGTTAGACAAAACATGTATTATCAATAGAGACGTAAAATTTTGGTAGATACTTTGTTAGAAGATGCCACTTAGATAGGAACAATTATCAGCATTTGATAATAATGCATCGTCATGTTGCTGCTCCTTCGTACTGGCAATCACATCTTTAACTTTTTCTTTTGTACATTATGCTGGTAATAAAATCAGCCATTCATTACAGTACATAAATAGTAAAAGATACAGGTATGGGAACAATCGTAAAGCAAAGGACCAGGAAAAGAACCATTAAATGAGAAAATTGCACCAATATAGTAATATTTCCCCCATATGATGTTAATTAAATGATCAAATGAAAGATATCGGACGACATAATAACCAAAAAAAAAAAATAAGAACATAAGAAACAGTCATGCATAATTCACACATATAAACAGGGTAAAAAAAATTATACCCTAAATTTAATCAAAATTTCATCAAAGTTTATATCATTCCCCTGTTTAACTAAAATAAAATCAGCAAGTACTTAGAAAACTCTAAGAATCGCCAAAAATAGAAAAAGTAAAAGAAATAACATATATCAAACCATATCAACTGAAGGAAGAACATTGGGGAGGAGGGGAGGGGAGGGTCGCAAATCCCACTTGCATCTTTTGGAAAAGTGTCTTGATGATTAGAACAAGCCTAATATTAAAAATAATATTAGAAACCCAATAACAAAATTTTTATTTTTTTAATTTCTTTCCAGAACAGGAAAAATGTATAATGTAATTAAGTGATAGCTTCGGTAATCCACGATTAGCGGATTGAGGGTCCACAGCTGATTTTTTCCTCGTCTCTTGATGATGAGAGCAATCCTAGTATTAAAAATGATAAAAGTATTTAGATGTTATAGTTATGAAAATTTATGGAAAAGAAAAAAATGATAAAAATATTTAACTAATACCTTCAGTAATCCACGATTACCACTTTGGGTTTTAATAATTGGTTCCTTCCAATTCTCGAGCTTAAATTTTTTGAATGACTCCTCAATTGAAAACGCAATTCCACTAAACTCGTGATCAACTTAGCCTCCGACTGATCAACCTTAGCCTCCAAAGTTGTTAGTTGCTTGCGAATCTGGAACAAATTGACAAAAGAGTGACAACAAAACAAAATGCAACTTATGATGGAAATTCTGCACAGGAAATTTACCAAACATCCAATATAAATTTCTTTTTCAAGCCTCTCTATGACTTCAATTTTGTTGGATTCAAACTTGCTCGACGTCTCTACTTTATTGATATCATTAACCCTGCAATCTACTGGATCATCCATCAAAGGTCGTTGTTCTGACCTACTGTAATTACAGGGATCGGAAGCATGACGGGGCTATTCCTCACCCATACAAACACCACGATCATTTGTCACCGGGAGGTCTTCCGCGCGAATCACGGCCAGCTCATCATTAGTGAATGACATATTCCTAAACTTGTCCTAATACAAAAACAGAGGTTAGCCAAAAAAACTTATATATATGCAACAAACATTATAACTTACCAGATTTCTATCTGTCGAAAACATCCCTCTTTTGAAGTGTGCTGAAAACAAATCTTCCAGTTTGGAATATCTCAATTGAACATTTGCGGGTTCCATCTAAATCGATGAATTGCAACCATCCGATCAACTCAGGTGCAATATTCATAAAATCAGATTTGAAGAGCCAAAGAAAATCCCCAAAACAACACCCTATTCTTACCCGCAACAACCTATTTAGTGATGCAATCCCTAAAATCAAGAAAGGACAAATAGTCCCATGGGTAATCAACATACTTCCCCGACTCAACCAATAAAAAATGATCTTCAGGAACAAATGAATTCTGCAGAGGAAATGACAGTATAAAAGTACTAATAAAATAGAGGATGCACATATCGAATACATCATCTGGCTCAATTAAATTTTCCTCTTTGAAAATCCTGATAAGATTTTCCTTTGGCACACTTCTATTCTTGAAATTCGAAAAATACTTCGCCATCAATCAGGACAGGCCAACCAAGTCATGGAAAAAATCATCTAATGTACCACATTTGAAATCAGTTACCGCGTTGAATTCAGCAATGCCAAATTCTTAGAGAACCATTCAAACAAAAAGTAAAGGTATCTTTCTTGTTACTAGGTAGCTCATTCAATACCAAGTGTCTTATAAGTTGTAGTTGAACATGTATTTTAGGTAGTTCAAGAAGGTAGCCGAATGGTGAATGTTTAAACAAGTCGAGCATATTCGATTCCTCCGACATCTTGAAAATTTCACCAAGAACACCAAAGTTTATATTTGAAAGCCATTTAGGTTGTTTTGTGTTACTTGAACCAAAAACAAAAATCCATAACATGACAGAAAGAATACATTTATAAACAGAACCCCCATTCATTAACCAACATAGTAACATAACCTGACCAATATATTAATCAGCATTCATTACCACTTGTTTGTCAATATTTGACCAATATATTAACCGACATCTAGACCAATTTTATTTGTTAACATTTGCCCAGGATGTTAACCAACATGATGACCAAATTATTTGTGAACATTCATCCAACATTGTTGTTCAGTAAATTGGGTACATTCAACCAACATGTTAATCAAATTCATAGCAAATTTAATAGCACATTTTAAAGCCAAAAAAATATATATATAAAAAAAGAATACTGCAAGAAAAAGAATATGACAGATATATAAAAACAAAACTCAATGACATGTTTCAAAAAGAATAAAGTAGGTAATATAGACCTAAAACAATATAGTCAGGACCCCTCAATCTAATGACAAACAAAGTTTGTCACATGTTTTAAAGCAAAAAAAAAAAAATCATAACATATTTGGAGAATAAAAGTATCTAAAGGAAAATAGGGAAAGACCAACATATACCATAAATTCAATCAAAAAGACAGTATAATGACATAAACAAATACCAAAATAATGTCCAAAACATAAACCATCACCTTACTCCAAAATTTTAAAACAAATAGGTCAAGCCAACAGAGAATGCTTAGCGAACATCAAACTTACCCTAAAAAAGCACAAATTTTTTTATAGTACTTTAGTCAATTACAAGAAAACTACAACGAAATGATTTTAAATCAGATATATGACCATCAAAAAACATTATTCTTTTGCCCCCATACAATCGAGCAGAAATCACATTATCAAACACTAAATGATAAAAATCAAAATTCACATATCTTTTAAAAAAAACACCAATAATTTAAATTTGAGATTTGAAGAAATAGAATTCAAATACAGAAACAAACGTATATAAACAACATCTATCCCCACATTACGAAAAAAAACATGTCAAAAAATGGTGTAACATACTCTTGATCTTCCCTTCGGACTTTTTACCCTGCCCTTCTTCCCTTTCATGGCTACATTCTTAGGTTGTCGATTATCACCTTTCAAAAACCCAGCAACCTCAGACTGAAAAAAAAATAAAAATCTGCTTGTTAAAACTTGTTATATAAAATTTAAAACATCGAATGAAATAAGAAAAAAGGAAGGGTTTTACCTTGGTCTAACATTTTTCGACTTTTGTTCCCCATTCAAGCGATGTCTTTTTAATATTGGTATTTCATCCTCGAAATCGCTATCGTTAGTAAGCAACCTTCTCTTTCCCTTTTCTCTTCAATGACTTTGAAGCACCATCGTCGGAGTCCTTCTTCTTTGAAGATTCGATAACAATGACATAGAAGTGCCTGCAACACAACTTTTTTACGAACAGGTGACCGAGTAAAAACATTCAAATTAAAAGTGGGCCTAGAAGATTGTGTGGGTGTGGTATCCAAGCAAAGGGAAGAAGTCCTTAGCTATTCCTTTGGCCTATAATAAGAAAGGTCCATCAAGACTCAGCCCTATAAGCCTACCTTGTCCCCGGCTAACCAGCAGGGAGTGTCAACAACCAACTAAAATCTCTAGACTTCTTCACGACTCGTACAGGCTTGACGGAGTTAAGCTGTATTGAGAAAATTAAAAAATGAAAAGATAGTAAGTAGAATGAACCCCTTCAAATCGAAAATCTTATCTGTCTCTCCAGGAAAATGGATATTTGAGGGGGAGAGAGAAGGAAAAAGAGCAAAGGATTGACAAGTCTAATGGGGGACGGCTTCGCATTTAGTTGGGGACTCTTACGCATGGGGTTTTGGTCGCCGAAAATCGGCATGATCGCAACTTTGAAACACTAATCAAGAACCACAATAACACTTAAAAAAAATAAAAGGACAACAAAAAGGAAAAATAAAACCAACAAATAGTAGAACCAAAAAAAAAAGAAGGAGAAGGGTTGGGAAGACAAAGGGGTTGAGTATTGAATAATCTTTGTCCAAGAAATTGAAAAAAAAAAGTACGATTTGTTGGAAAATACAAAATGTAAGGAAATTGTCAAATCAGTCCAATAAGCTACTTTTCCATTTGAAAAAGATGTCAACTTGATATGACCATTAATAAAATTATACATTACAAGTACACACAAAAAATATACAAAATAATTTTAAAAAAATGAAAAGAAAATAATAAAATGACACTTGTACATAATTATGACAAAAAGGTAAATATTTTTGGAGGTTGACAAAAAGTGTAATTAAAGCCCTAAAAATGTACAGTTTTGCAATTTTTACAATATTTTGATCAAGAAATTCGTGTGTTGTTAATATTTTGGTCCAAAAATATTTTCATTATTATTTTTTTTAATCAAAATAGCCTTTCCTAATAAACATATTATTTAACAACCCAACTCGCTAGTGATATTATCCGCTTTGGGCCTAGGCCCACACTACTTTAAACCGCGTCACTAGTAGGTAAGACTTGTTTTCTTATATACCCAATATATCTCTGTGTTTTGCCGATGTGGGACTTCTCATCATGTGCTATTTACTTAAAGTCATATATATATATATATATATATATATATAATTGCCTACATAAGTAGTAATTT
>JAPFFP010043089.1:0-13523 GCA_026153255.1 Solanum medicagineum | reverse complement strand
GAGTCTTATGAGCATTGAGTCTTGGGAGGAGTATCGAGCACTGAAATGAGTAAGAGCGAGTCTCACTTGCGCTCATTATCTACGCCGGCCCAGCGTAGGAGAGCATTGAACCAATACATCTCATGGTCCCCTCTCGAGCTTATATCCCTGAAATCAATAGAGGATGGCAGAGTTCAGATTCCTTGTGGATCATATTCTTCCCTTACCTGGCAAGTATGGGATGACTGTGGTAACATTAGCATGATTATTGTACAATCCCTGGCTCATAAGTGGTTGTTGTCGGTTAAGAGAAACTCCAAGAAAGTTCCCAAACTGAGTAATCTGAGTCGAGATGAGATGAGATGAGATGATGAGATGAGTTGAGATGAGTCCTTCAGAGATGAGTTTGATGTGGTTGATGAGTTGATGGGTCACTTGTCTACTCTTTATTCTTTCTTTAGATAGACATTTGATATTTTGATTGATTTCTATATTGATGTGGATTGTTGTTTCTATATTATTCTACCTGTTTCGGTTCCACTCAGCTAGTTTACATACCAATACATTCCAAGTACTAACATCCACTTTTGGACTGCATTGTGTTATGATATAGATACACAGGATCGAGGTCATCAGTAGGTAAATCATTGAGGAACTTCGAGGGTTCAGCAGATTAATGAGTCTCCCCTACTCCGAAGGATTCATTACATTATTTTCGTCATTCTTTAGAGTTAGTTTTGCTTATCTTTTTATCTTGATTGAGGTGGCCATGGGTTTGTCATTGGCACCAGTTAATAGTAATAGAGGCTTCATAGACTAGAGTCAGATGTTGATGTTTTGTAGTTTCTTTCTACTAGCCTTTCATTATATTATTATTTGAGACTAGATGATTAGATACACCCATTTATTCCTTATGCCTTCCACTGATTTGTAGAATGTGTGAATGGACGAATGTGATAAGGTCAAATGGTTCGCTTAGGGACTAGCAGTAGTCTCTGGGTGCTGGCCACGTCTTGGGTTCCCTCTTGGGGCGTGACATCATCCCACAAGAATACTTATAATATACATATACATACTTTAAAAGTGGAGATGAATAGTCATTTCAAGTCATTTTAATGCACCTTTAGGTTTAAAGAAAACCAAACATATTTCTTATACATTCATAATTAGGCTAAATTGCCAAATCATAGCTCATAATCATAATATTCATGCATAGAAATAGCTCATTCATACATACAAAATGGTGCAAGCACCCAAAATGCTCCAAGAGCTATAATCATAGACATGTATGCTATCACATTCTTGTCATAACTAGTCTCTTATCAAAATCATATCATAGAACATAATTGGGATTAACCCACTTCATAATTTTCATAATAATCTAATGTCATGAATGCAAATGCCATGAATGATGTGAAGAAGGGATGGGAAATTAAGATTCAATCTAAAATCAATAATATAATATGGAATTAAAGTAAAACCATAACCAAATCCACATTTAAACTATAATATAAATCACCCATGCTTAGATCAAAGCCTTAAAGGGACCATGCATATTCATAGGTTCATAAAAATGATGAAATTCAATATTTCAAAGCTTAGATCATCTTAAAATCAATAGATAAACATAACTCATTCATTATTGGAATTTAAGGAATCATAATATTTAAAACCCCAAATTTTAAAGTGAGCTAATTCATGTAGATTTCTTGAAAATAATTTGGGTCTCCTTGATTGAAAGGAGTCAAGGATCAAAACCGACATACCTCCACCAAGATGAATAAACCCAAAAGAATTTGAAGAAGAATTGAGTCCTCTTGCTCCCAAGTTGAAAATCTTCAAGAGTTCCTTGGAATAGATTCTAGAATGACTTGAGTTAATTAGTCTTGAATAAGGGTTTTGGAATTAGTGTAGGAGAGGTTTAGGAATATAAAGGGGGGTTTAAAGGTCTTAAAAAGCCTTGGAGATGGGTAAAGATATCAAAAATACCTCAATAAAACACCCCTTTAAATTTTACCCACAATATCTCACGCCTAGCTTCAAGGGTCGTGAAGCCTCCTATCTAGTCCAGACAGGTTGTACGAAAAAGGTCATAACTTCTTGCTCCTAACTCAAAATGAGGTGAAATCAAGTGTGTAGGAAAGCTAACTCAACGAGCTTTACTTTGGTAGGTGTGGGATACCCAGCTCATTTTGTGCTAGGAGATATGCCCATTTAAAGTTGACCCTGCTATCGGTACTTATGAAAAACTTAGCCAACGGAATGCCTTTGAACTTGACTTGATGTAGGAGACCCATGATGGCCTTAAACAACATAAAAATGAGCTTGAATTGAAGTCTTGAAGGTGAACCTAGCTTGAGCTTGAAGATCCCATACTTAGAAAAATTTTACAAAATCAACTCCACAGAGGGCCATACGACCCGTATCAAGTCGCACGAGCCGTGTGACTACACTTAGGATAAAAGTAGTCATTTCAAGCTTAAGGCCATTCACACGGCCCTCCACATGGTCCGTGAAGTGTCACACGACCCGTGTGGGATCCAAGTGTGACTTGCCTTAGCTCGAACCTCTACAGCAAGGCCACACTCCCAAAAATTAAGGCCAAGTGTCGTACCACAGTAGGCCACTCGGTCTGTGTGACCTCACATGGGCCATGTAGTCTCCCTTGAGATGATACTTGGTCCAGATTTTGTCCAAAAATGAAATCCATAAGTTCCGTTGAAGTTGTACAATGTCCGTGTCATTACAACACGTCCATTTCTCCACTTGGGTCAATTTCTGAGAATATGAGTAGGGTTTTGTATTTTTATCAATCAATTACCAAATTTCTTGTAATTCTTTTGAGTCCTTATGATGATGTATGAGATAATTGTTGGATTACATGATTACTGATATAAGATTTACAAATGTATTTCATACTCGATAGCATGTACCCTATTCTTCATGAATTTATGAAATTCTATGTATGTTATATAGTTGAGTTTGAGCTTGAGTAACTGAGTTGAGTAATCTGAGTATGATTGAGTATAAAAACATGTTGCATTGAGTCACATGCACTACTATATATGACTATCCTGTTTGCATGAGTCAAATTGAGTGAGTCTAAATGATTGTTTGAGTCTGAGTTGAATTTGATGAATATCATTGATTGAATGAGTTGATGAGTAATTGAGATGAGTTGAGATGAGATAACCAAATGACATTAAGTTAGAGTTGATCAATTGAGCATTGAGGATTAAGTTGATTGATGAGAATGTTTTAGTCTTGGAAGGAGTATCGAGCACTAAGCGGGGAGCGAGTAAACATCTACTTTAATCCAAAGAACTACGTTGCCAGCATAGGATAGTCGTACAGCCCATTCTGGCGACTCTTGTCCTACAAGTGGACATTTACTATGGATCCATGAGAGAGTTGATCGCCCTTTTCCTTGGCAAGTTTAGGGCAGGCGTGTTAACGACGTCGCCTTTGTTGTGTATCACCAAAATAAAGGTGATGGGATTTGATGTCAGTTAAGAGAAACTCCTGAGCAATATTGATTAAGTATGATATTTTAGACTGAGCTAATTACTACTGAGTCTATTTTGAAAGCATGATTTACTTTAAACCTTGCATGTATTGAGTTGAGTGTGAGTCATTGAGTCAAGATGAGTGAGTTGAGCTTTACTTTCTTGAGCTATTTTACATACCAATATATTCCATGTACTGATGTCCATTTAGGTCTGCATCTTTTCATGATGCAGATACAGTTGATAGAGGACTTCAGCCTGCACATCGTTTAGGTCCATATCAGTACACTTCTTGAGTTGGTGAGCCTCTTTGCTTTTCGGAGGAGCTCCTTTGTCTTATGAGTTGATCTAGTATTTTCTTTACTTTGATTTGGGGTATTCATGGCCTATCACGAGACCAGCTAGATTGTTGAGTAGAGGCTTCATAGACGTGATACCACATCTAGGGTAAAAAAAACCCTCCCGGGGCATGACAAAACTTAGCATTTATTATTGTTTGCCAGAAGTTAACTAATAGAAACTTTTCATTTTAATACAATTACAAAAATCTTTATGGACCCTTAGTAAAAGTAAAGATATATGGGAATTATTCTAGATTTTTCTTTTGATCATTAATTATACAATTATTATTTGCCCTTAAATAAAGTTAAAATTACTAAAATGCCATTGATCGTCCTTCTCATGGCTTTTATATATATATATATATATATGTATGTATGTATGTATGTATATACACACACACACACACTGCCCATTAACAGGCCCAATATATCCTATTATTTTGCCCTATTTAAAAAAAATATTTATAAAATATATTATATGGTAATCTAACTTATATTTTGTTGACATTAGTTATTGGATCAATCACTTAAAAAACATCTATAACTTATTTAAGTTGTCACAATTGACATTAAAGAGTACACAATCTAATATTTATTTTAATATTATTTCAGATACAAATATTGAATTAAATAATAAACATGTGTTGGATAGAAAATATGTCACCTCTTTTAAATATATGTACTAGCCTTACATCAAAAAGTCATAAAGTGTCATGCCCCGAGTCTACACCCTGGATGTGGCCGACACTCAGAAGCCATTTCTGGTCCCAAGTGAACCACTTAGCCTGGCTACATACTCAGCAGAAGCCTCAAACAATAGTGGAAAAGCTATAAATGTAACAAGCTAACTCATGAATTGTCTGCATAAAATGAATGTAAAAGTGCATAAGCAATAACCGAATAGCTGGAACTAGGATACTGACACATAGCCTATGAAACCTCTACTAAAGCTGTTTGAAAGAGCTACTAGGACAGGCCCCAAGTAGCCAGAACTAAAAATAAAAGCTGAAATGAAACATATTAACTCAAGAGCCTCTGACTGAGAAGAGGCCTCACCAATTGGCTGGAAGTTGTCTAGTCCTCAACGAAGCGACTGCTGAGGAGCCCTGTCACCTGCGTCTGCATCATAAAATGATGTAGTCCCTAAGGACATTAGTATGTGGAATGTACAGTATGTAAGATGGTCAAAACAGTAACTTACATAGCATTTCTTAAAAGACATAAACATATCTCGTAATGAAGTAACAATGATAATAAATACTTAGTGTGCTGAAATTAACATGTTGAAAATCGGTAAGAAAAATTTATCTTTTAACTTGGGGAGTTTCTCTAACTGACAACCACCACTGTGAGCTTCATGGTGATACATCATCTTGCCCACGCTGCCAAAGTCGTCCTGTACTTTGCCAGGGTAGGGACGAAGAACTCAAGGAGTGGATCCATCCCATACTGGGCCATCTCAGTGGCTAATGAGCAATGTATGTTGGTACAATCCTATTCTATTCTAGCTACATAGTTTATGAGTTCAAGTAATTAATTCTACTCTCACTTATATTGGTGCTCAATACTACTCCGAAAACACTTTTATATAGCTCAATCAAACACTGGGAATTGTTAAAATCTGTTTTCTCAGAACTTAGCCCAACTTATTACTTAGCTTTCTCATCTGAGTTCTTTCACTTGACTAAAAACTAATATCAACTCAAGTGATTCCAAAAACATACTAGATTTCTTGGCTAATATGCAAGAATCAATTTTTAAAATGTACTTCTTGAACTTAGCTTAAAGAGGTACTCATACTAGTCTTTCTTTTCTTGAAATAGTAACAAGATTTTCAAGAAACCTCAACAACAATGAATCTTGTTCATATATGAGTATAATTTTGATAACAATACTTTAATTGAATAATGTAGAAACCAAGAATCACAATATTCATCAAGGATCTATACGTACTATGGAAATTAACATACTTCACAATAATTACGAAGATTTAATCTCAACTAGTATTTGGAAGTTCATGGGTGAAAACTAACTTCTATTCTTAAAGATACTCTTGAAAATAATAGTTTTGGAGTGGTCTTAAATACCTTGGGAAGAACTCTTGGTGAATTGAAGGAATTTTCTTGAAGGCCCTAACCGTTCTTGATTTTACGCTTAAAGTTTCTGTGAGGGTTTTTCTTTCTTGAACGAATGAATGTGAAAAAGAATACATTTTTTGGACTTAAATTCATCTTAAACTAACTAGTTTAGGATTAAGGGGTGTGAAAAAGGTTGAAACTGCCCCTCCCCATTAGAAGAGATAAAACTGCTCGAAATTACACCAGTGTGCGTCATGCACTAGTGTTAATTTCTAGATTTTTGCGAATTCTAGCTTTTCATCGAATTTCACAGAGTAATTAAAGTGTGATTCTACGTACCTAGTGCATCGTGAAAGGGACGCGGAAACCTCACTATTTTGAAAATTTTGGAAAAAAAATAATTCAAGTTTTTTTGCGTTAAAGTCGAGTTGAGACCATTTTCCAACTCAGCTTTTCGCACAGATCGCAAATACGACCAGATTTGCAATCGGGGAATGGGAAGACACGTTATGCGCAAGGTCACTTCTAGGGGTATTTTTGTCTTTTCACTGAGTGTTACAATATCTACCCCTTGGGATCATTCGTCCTCGAACGATAACTGTATATAGAATCTTGCTCAAGACAACAAGATTTCTACACCTTAAACTAACATAAGTCTTAAGTATGTAAGTTTACCTTCAAGGTCCTCATTTAGGCCAACGAACAAGTGTGGATACTTGGCCTTCATGTGTACTTTTGCTTCCCATGTGGCTTCTTCCACGAATTGGTTTCTCTACAACACTTTCACCGAAGCTATCTCTTTGGTCCTCAACTTGCGAACTTGGCGGTCTAATATCTGTATCGGGATCTCTTTATATGACAAGTTATCTTTAATTCGCACACTTTCAACCGGAACAACTAGAGAGGGATCTCCCAAGAACTTAAGCATGGAAATATAAAATACTGGGTGTATAGCGCTCAACTCTGCTAGTAACTTTAACTCGTAGGCAATGTTTTCCACACTTCTCAGAATCTGGTAAGGACGAATATATCGTGGGTTGAGCTTCCCCTTCTTCTCGAACCTCATAACTTTCTTCATTGGTGATACCTTCGGGTACACCCAATCACCTAGTTCGAATTCCAGATCTCTCCTTCTAACATTAGTGTATGACTTTTGGCGACTCTGGGATGTCTTTAGCCTTTCTTGGATGACCTTCACTTTTTCCATAGCCTGGTAGACTAGATAAGGTCCTATCAATCCTGCCTCACCAACTTCAGACCACCCTATTGGTGATCTACACCTCCCCCCATAAAAAGCCTCATATGGTGCCATCTGTATGCTGGCCTGAAAGCTATTATTATAAGAGAACTTAATCAAGGGTAAATGATCATCCCAGTTACCTTTAAAGTCTATCATGCATGCCCTCAACATATCTTCCAAAGCTCTGTATAGTGCGCTCTGCTTGCCCGTCTGTCTGTGGATGGAAAACTGTGCTAAGATTCACCTTTGTACCAAGCCCCTTCTGAAAAAACTTCTAAAGCTGTATTGTAAACTGAGCTCCTCTATCTAAAATAATGGATATAGGGACCCCGTGGGAGCTAACAATCTTCTTAAGATAGAGTCTGGCATAATTCTCAGTTATATCAGTCGTCTTGACAGGTATAAAGTGAGCTGACTTGGTCATTCTATCTATTATAACCCATACCGAATTATGCTGTCTACGGGATCGAGGTAAGCCTGTTATGAAGTCCATCTTAATCATCTCCCACTTCCATTCCAGAATCTTTATGTTTTGGGCTACACCACAAGGCCTTTGGTGCTCAACCTTACTTGCTGACAATTTGGGCATCTAGACACAAACTCTGCAATGTCCTTCTTCATACCATCCCACCAATAGACTTCTCGCAAATCTCTGTACATCTTTGTTGCACTAGGGTGGATAGTTTATCTGGCATTATGACCCTCAGCCAAGATCCTATCTCTAAGGCTGTCAATATTTGGCACACATAACCTGCCTTAGTATCTCAGGACACTATCTCCCCGTTTTGAGAACACTAATACTTTCTGCTTCCGAACATCTTCTTTCAATTGGAGAAGGATGGGATCCCTAGCTTGCTTTTCTTTCACTTCTACCACCAAGGATGACTCTGACCCATTTCTGACAACGGCCCTACCTTTGTCAGAATCTTCAATCTGCACCCCTAAATGGGCTAGTCTGTGAGTCTCCTTAGCTAACTCTTTCTTTTCATCCTCAAATGCATTGTGCTCCCTATAATCACCCTACTAAGAGCACCAACAACTACATTAGCTTTACCTGGATGATAGAGGATACTCATATCATAGTCTTTCAACAGCTCCAGCCATCTCCTCTGTCTCAAATTCAGCTCTTTCTGGCCAAATACATACTACAAGCTCTTGTGGTCCGTGAATGCATCCACGTGTCCACCATATAGATAGTGTCTCCAGAATTTCAGAGCAAACACCACTCCAGCAAGCTCAAGATCATGAGTTGGGTAATTCTTTTCATGAATCTTAAGTTGTCTAGAGGCATATGCTATCACCTTGCCTCTCTGCATTAATACACAGCCCAGCCAACTCTGGAAGCATCATAAATGCCACGAAATGATCATCTCCATCTGGTAGGGATAAGACTGGGGATGTGGTCAGCCTAGTTTTCAACTCTTGGAAACTCTTCTCACAAGCTTCTGACCATTTGAACTTAGTCTTCTTCTGAGTCAGCTTAGTCAAGGGGCTGAGGTAGAAGTGAACCCCTCTACATATCGTATGTAGTACCCCACCAAGCCCAAGAAACTCCTTATCTCTGAGGGAGTTGTGGGCCTCGGCCAATTCTTTACTGCCTCAATCTTTTGGGAATCAACTTGGATACCCTCACCAGACACAATGTTCCCTAGAAACATCATAGATGGCAACCAAAACTCACACTTAAAAAATTTAGCATATAGATGTTGATCTTTAAGGGTCTAAAGGATAACTCTAAGATGGTCTGCATGCTTCTCCTTGTTATGGGAGTAGATTAGGATATCATCTATGAACACAATAATGAACATATCTACGTACCGCCTCAACACCCTGTTCATAAGATCCATGAAAACTGCTGGTGCATTTATTAGTTCGAAGGACATGACCAAAAACTCATAATGACCATAGCGGGTTCTTAAAGTTGTCTTAGGAATGTCTCTCTCTAATTTTGACCTGATGACATCCAGATCTGAGATCTATCTTGGAAAAGCAGGTAGCACCTGAAGCTGGTCGAATAAATCATCAATTCTAGGAAGAGGATACTTGTTCTTAATGTAACCTTGTTCAACTGACGGTAATCTATGCATATCCATAGAGAACCATCCTTTTTACGCACGAAAAGGATTGAAGAACCCCAAGGTGAGGTGCTTGGTCTAATGAAACCTTTATCTAGGAGATCTTTCAGCTGCAGTTTTAAGTCTTTTAGCTCCAAAGGAGCATAGAGTATGGAGGTACGGATATAGGCTGAGTATCTGGAAGAGTGTCTATCCCAAAGTCTATCTCCCTATCAGGAGGGACTCGAGGAAGATCCTCAGGAAAGACTTCTGGGAACTCCTTCACAAAGGGGACATACTGAAGAGATGGTGCCTCGACACGAGAATCCTGAACTCTGACTAGGTGATATATACACCCTTTTGGAAATTAACTTTCTGGCTTTGAGATATGAGACAAACTACTGACCTTTGGGGAAAACTGAGCTACCCTTCCACTCTAAGACTAGTTCGTTAGGAAATTGAAGTTTGACAATCCTGATTTTGCAATCCATGGAGGCATACCCAACATAAAGCTAATCCATGCCTAGGATGACATCAAACTCTACCACGTCTAACTCCACCAAATTAGCTACAATAGTCTTATGCTAAACGGAGATTGGATAGCCCCTATAGATCCTTTGGCCTAAAATCGACTCTTCAGTAGGAGTAGAAACACTGAAATGCTCAAGAAGCCATTCTAGATTGACCCTAAACTTCATAACTACATATGGGGTTACAAATGACAATGTGGCTCCTGGGTCTAACAATGCATAGACATCATAAGTAAAGATTTTTTGCATGCCCATAACCACATCTGGTGAGTTCTCCTGCTCCTGTCTAGTGCCCATGGCATACAAGCAGTATGTGCCCCCGCTTGTTCCTTCTGCAGTGCCCCTGTGAGGTGGCTTACCCTGCGCTGCTGAAGAAACTGTTTGTGATTTGTTATCTCTCATATTCTGCTTCTCGGTAGGGCAATCCTTCAAGAAATGGCCCACCTGACCATATTTGAAGAAACCATTTGTGCCCATAAGGCACTCTTTCCTGGATTAGACCTACCATACTTACCACAAGTAGGATAACGGTTCGCTCCTTGAGTTACGCTACCCTGTGACTGGCTGCCCGGGAACCCGAGGTGCTGTGATTCCTGCTCATTCCTGACCCTCGGCGCAGGTGCACTAGCGGATAAAGGTACTGGTCCAGCTATCTTAGGCTGAAAACATGAGTGACTTCCACCTTTAGTCCCTCTATTGCCTGTCTCCTGGCCCGATGTCTTGGCCCTCTTGCTTTTAAACTCCTCCCTATCCTGCATCTTCTCCTCCTTTACCTACTGAACACATGTCATCAAATGGGCTATATCCATATCCCCAGTCAACATTGCATTCCTTCCTTCTCTCTTAGTCATTCGAGAGAGCCCGGACATGAAGGGATCCATCCTAGTATGCATATCTGCCACCATAATTGGAGCATAACAGGACAGCTGAGTAAACTTGAGGTTGTACTCCCGTACACTCATATTCACTAGCTTCAAATTTAGAAACTCATTACCTTAGCCTGCGTCATCTCCCTGGGAAAGTACTGTCCCAAAAAGGCCTCCTCAAACACTGCCCAATTAATAGCTGATGCCCCATCTGCCTTGTTCCCTTTTCCACTGATCGAACCAGAGTTTGGCTACCCCTTTGAGATGGTAGGCAGCCGATTAACCCACTTAGCATTACCTATACGCATCACTTGAAACACCTTCTAGAGCTCCTCAATGAAGTTCTCAGGATCCTCCTTCACTTTGGATCCGTCAATTATGGTGGGTTCATCCTCAAGAACTCCCTAACTCTGGCAGCATCCGACCCATCATTTCTGCCATCTCACTAGCAACCTCCCTGAGTAGTGACTGCCTTAGCCAAAGTCTGAATGGCCTAGTGAAGCTCAGCATTGGTGATGTCTTCTTGTTGTGGCTGCTCCACAGGCACAGCTGGACCTATAGGTTTCTCAAGAGTTTAGCCAGACTGGTTTGCGTTTCTCCTGGCTGGGCACCCTCTGCCCCTTACTGGTCTGTTAGCTCCACGAGGAGGCATGATTTGAAAAACACGGCGTGAACACACGAGTTAGAAGGGACTTCATAGGAGAATACACTCTGAAGCACATGACAAAAAATGTCAAGTAATGATGACACTTTCTAATGTCCCAGAGCCTCCCTATTATAATGTGGCGCACTTCACACCCATAATACAGAATCTACTAGAAACGGTTCAATAGAATCCCTAGGACACTTGAACTCTGTGCTCTGATACCAAGTTTGTCACGCCCCGAGACTGCACCCTGGACGTGGCCGGCACTCGAAAACCATTTCTGGTCCCAAGAGAACCACTTGGCCTGGCTACTTACTCAACGGAAGACTTAAACAATAGTGGAAAAGCTATAAAAGTAACAAGCTAACTCATGAATTGTCTGCATAAACTGAATGTAAAAGTGCATAAGCAATAACCGAATAGCTAGAACTAGGACACTGACACATAGCCTATGGAACCTCTACTGAAGCTACCTGAAAGGGCTATTGGGACTGGCCCTAAGTAGCCAGAACTAAAAATAAAGTTGAAATGAAACATTATAACTCAAGAGCCTCTGACTAAGAAGATGCCTCACCAATTGGCTGGAAGCTGTCTAGTCCTCAACGAAACAGCTTCTGAGGAGCTCACAAAACCACCACGAAACCCAACTTCCAATATCACATTATCCAAGGGTCAGTTGTATGTGGGTGTGAGGCCCTAGTGTCCAAGCCTGATGCCCCCTGAGCCCCTATAATCCCAAAGGGTACACCTACATACAATCAGGATATGTATAGGTATGTGGATCCACAGGATCATTGACCCGATGTGGAATTCCCAAGATCATACCTGCGGTATTACGAAAATACGTAAGGGCAAGGGTTCCCTCTTGCCAATAAACTTTCCCCGGCCTTCAATTATCCTTACTCATAAAGGGTCTTACGGTCGGGAGAACTACCTAACTAAAGAAAAATAGTGTTCTTTCTCAGAGTAGGCGTGGAGAGCTTTTTGCGGGGAAACTAGGTGCGATGATTTATTTCACGGGCGAGGTCTCTGGTTCAAGTCTAGGATGGCCCAGCTGCGCCAGGGAAAAGAATAGAAGAAGCATCTGACTACTTCATGCGTGCTCCACTTGGCTCCGGGGGATATAGCTCAGTTGGTAGAGCTCCGCTCTTGCAACGGTCTATCCGCCCTTAAGTGGTATTACCAGCCATTCTGGAGGAGCAGTTGATTTAGCAATTTCTAGAGTTTGAAAACGATAACCCCTTTCCTTATTTGGTGTACCTACTTGTTCATCCCCACCTACCTATGCCTATGGTCCACTTACTATCAACCCTCGAAATCATAGAGATATATCGTTCTCGGACTTCTTACGGTAAGGCTAGGCTGAAAAATGGGCATGCTCTTGGGCCATCATAGAAACATAGATAGGGTCGACGACGGAACAAAGAACGAAAATGACAGCTTTTTCGTAGACGTTCACTTGCATCACATACACAAGTGCTCTCTGAACGAATCTATTCTAATTATCAACGAATTCCCCATGCCTATTTCTTCCCCCGGCCCTGTAGTGGAGCTTGCCCCCCGCCCTATCCACTTCTAAGCAGGCGAAAGGTCCAAAAAGGATGAGCGAGTTCGGTTCGAGTCTTGATTGATCGGGTAGATCTATATGCTTCGGAGGGTGAAACGCTTTCACTTGACTAAGTGGTACTGTAGTTTTCTCCCCGCGAAAGATATTCTGCTCAGAAAGAAGGAAAGAGAGCGCTTTACCCATTATCTAATCGAGTTGCCTAACTGCAGCGCGCGAAGCGCATGCGGAACGGGCACGGAGAAAAAGAAGTGTGGAGGAGAAGCAGCCGAGCTCATTCTCTTCGCTTCCTGGGCCCAAAGCAATGCAGTCTTTCCTGGCCAAATCAAGGATTTGGGGATTCTTGCTATGCCACAACACCATAGAAATCCAATTTGGGACCTTAGGATAGATTTTGACTCTACAACACATAACCCCACTAACAATTTAAATTTTAAAGACTACACTTTAGAATAAATTTACATTTGTCCCAAACTTCACCAAATTGAACCAATTAAGGACTTATGGGTTCTAACATCCTCCCCCCCCTAAGAACATTCGTCCTCGAATGTCATACTAACCATGCAAGTTTTGTCTATAACACCACGTCTGACAATGAACAGCTTAGTTATCATACGTCGTACTTGACAAGGAAAATGAATAACCTGAAGATACGGGAAATAAATGAGGGTATTTCTTCTTCATTTGCTCCTCCGCTTCCCAAGTCAGCTCCTCTCTGT
>JAPFFP010043088.1:0-13524 GCA_026153255.1 Solanum medicagineum | reverse complement strand
GTTGTCACTGTTTATCTGCTTAAGGCATGTTAAAGGTAGAAACCCCTTATAATATGTATAGAATGCATATAGTTACAAGTTGGTTCTCCCGAGCCTTATCGGCAACGGGTGCCGGTCCGCCCTACGGGACTTTAGGGCGTGACAATTAAATTCATTAAATGATGTAAACAAATATAGAAAAAATGAAGAAAAAGGAGATAAATACATCGTAATAAGAATTTGTTAGCAATCAGAGAATGAAGAAATTAGATATACTTTGAGAAACTTCCACTGAGAGAGGCAAAGAAGGTTCTAAGATCCTATTGGAATTATCAATATTTCTCCACCATTAGACTTATTTCTTATATTGGTTAGCGAATTGATTGGTCTCAATTTTGGTATACTTGTAGTTGACTAACTGTTTCTCTCTACTAGATTGTATCCTTTCTTTCAATTTTTCTTTTTCAGTCTTCTTCCCTGTTTTTTTGTATCTATTTGATTGTTTGATTTCCATTTCTATACTTATGTCACGACCCAGGCCTAGGGCGTAGACGTGACATGGAGAATGGGTATATCAAAAGAACCCCAAACAAGCCTCTTAGCATATCAATTACACATCCTTAGTCGCAGAAGTAAAGTATCAACAAGACAAGGTTTAATTAAAGGAAAGCAGGAATAGGGATAACTTTGATAGCATAAATCATATAAGAGTCAAAGCTCAAAGCATAAGTATATTATTTGTTCCAATAACGCCTCTAAACATAGATATAAGTAGGGGGCCAAGACACTTTCTGAGCTCACCCTCATAGTATCAACAGTTCAACATAAAGAGAAAACAAAGCAAGAGTAGCATAGCTAGTGTCCCCGAACTTGAAGACTCATCAAAGATTATCTTCAAGATGTCAAAACTAGCCACGTGGAGGATGATCGTGAGGTGCTCTAGTTCCTACATGGTAACATCATGTAGGCATAGAGTATGCATTAATACTTTTGAATGTACTAAGTATGTAGGATGAAATGCAATAGACATAGCCAACATAGTCAAAATGCATAATCCTAAGCAATGGATAAGTATAATAGCAATATGGCATGCATGATCAATGCTTGAAGTAAAACATGCTTATAACCCATATGCTTGTATAGAGCATAATATGTGTTTAGGAAGAGACCATAACCATCATAGACCAAGCAAACTATTACTTGGAATCCAAGGCATGTTACCCCTTGGAAGGTGATTGAGGTATCTACCCCTCAACATGGTAGTACGAGCATGCCACCCCCCGACAAGGTGATTGAGGTACATACCCTTCAACAAGGTATTACAAGCTTGCCACCCCCCGACAAGGCGATTGAGGTAAATATCCCTCAACAACGTAGTAAAGGATTGCCACCCCCCGACAAGGTGATTGAGGTTTGATACCCCCTCAACAAGGTGAATGGGCATGCCACCCCACAACAAGGTGTGGTCAACATGCAACACCATAGATAATTTTCATGTATTCAACACGTACTTATATTCCCTTAATCATCATAAAGTCACTTGACTCATAAGCCATTGTAATGACCCAAGCCTAGGGCTTGGACATGAGACGGTGAATGGGGAACCTAAAGGGACACCAATCAAGCCTCTTTACTTGTCATAACACATCCTTGGTCGCGAAAGCATACAAAAGACATTTATATTAAACAAGGACAATCAGGTTAAGGGAAAAGCTTTCCAAAACAATAACATTACCAAAAAAAGGAGTCTCAACTCATATCATAAATACACACTTGTCCAACATACACCTCTATGTACATATATAGAGCGGGGCCAAGACAGAGCTACCGGGCACATTCTCATAGTCAATAGAACATAAGATAGTGTCTTAATACATAGATAATAGCAACATAGACTAAAGTACCCTAATGGAGAACTCACCAACAAGCTTGGAATATCACCGCCTAGCCACATGGAGGAGTGGGATCAACTCGGGCACCGATTCCTACATGGTGATATCATGTAGGCAAGAGTATGCATTAGTATGTTTTAATGTACTAAGTATGTGGGATGCAATGCAACAAGGAATAAGCGTTGTAATCAAAATACGTAACAATAGACAATAGGCATAATATAGTAATATAGCATGTGTGATCAATGCTAAAGTAAAACATGCTTGAGTAAATCATGCTCATATAAAATATCATATGTGAAGAAGGGACCAATCTAGATATCCAACCTTGGTTGGTAGATGATGGTCACACCCCAATCATCCTAGGTGGCGAGGTATAAACCCCTCAAATGGTTGATGTTGGTCACACCCCAATCATCCTAGGTGGTGACGTATAAATCCCTCATATGGTTGATGAGTACAAACCGCCAACTCGGTTGTTGATGGTCACACTCCAATAATTGTAGATGGAGAGGTATAAACCCCTTACATGGTTGATATTTGTCACGCCCTAATCATCCTAGGTGGTGAAGTATAAACCCTTCACTTGGTTGATGAGTACAAACCCCCAACTCAGTTGAGTATGGTCTAATGCAACACTTAATATAGAAATAATCATATACATAAGCTCATTTCATCATTACAACATCATTCATATCATATCTCATGGTTTGTACCTTCACTTTCTCAAGAAATCATAATCGGTCATTTTATCAAGCGCTCGATCTGTGTACGATGAGGGTAAAAGAGCATGAAATTTAGAGATGAAATCACACAAGAAAATCTATTGTAAAACCATTAATCAACACACTGTAACACCACTAAGGCATCCACATCAAAACCACTCATCGAAACATACAATAGATCCAAGATATATAGCTCATAACATAGCAAAATAGTCACAACTTTACATAAATTTAACATAGTTCATAGACATGCTCACACTAGTAAACCCGTTTGTAAACCCCACTTTAAATCATTCAATACTAACTAAAAGAGGGTTTAGGCACCATGGCTGGAAGGAACCAATGGTTCAACACCACATACCTTAGGTCTAGAGTTGCTTGGAATTGAGATTGAGAAGAATGAAGGCTTGGAAATGATCTTGGGATCCAATCTTGTTCTTCGGTTTCATTGAAATTGAAATTGGGGCTTGATGAAGGCTCTTCAGAGGATTTGGGAGTGTGGCTGAGAGGAGAGTAGTGAAAATGGGTCCTTAAGATTAGATTTTAGGTCTTCTAGAAAGGTTAAGATAGCCTAAAAAGTCAAAATAGGTCATTAGGACAATTAGCATTTATGAAAACGCCATTAGTGAACGGATGTAAAAATTGGCAAACCGTCATCTAACTGAAGACTTCACTGGCCATCTAACTCTATACCGGTCGTGTGGAGTGCCCGTGAGTCAAGACTTAGACAGAAAAATGGAATTGGAACACTTGAGCAAAACTTAGCGTCGACGCCACTTTGAAGGCCACTTTCACGGACCGTGTAGTGTTACACGGATCGTGTACAAGTCCGTCCCACCTCACTTAGAAAAGAAAACGTTGCAGGCCTCTATATGCCCAGTTGACATGGGCCGACACACTCCATACAGCCTGTCAACAGTGCCCGTGGCACCACCCTTAGCCATATTTTCCCCAAGTCCAACAAGCTTCCTTTGGCACACCTTATGGCTATCCCCACGGCCAGTGTTGAGCCACATGGCCCGTGACACTAGTTGTGTCACCTTCTTTAATGCCAAAAATGGTCTATTCCAAATCTAGCTTCCTCAAACGGCCCGTCAAATGCCACATTGGCCATCTAGCATTTCGTCTGACACCATGCCCAAGAGGGTCTCACGAAAATGATCATAACTACTTCATCCGACATCGGAATGAGGTGAAACCAAGTGCATTGCGAAGTTAACTCAAAGGGATTTTGATATCATAGATGAATAATGGTGTTTTCCCAGTCCAACCAATGCAAACAGTTCGTCCAAGGCCACACTTCTCGTCAAAGTGCGCGTGTGACATCACTACATGGGAGGATCTCACAAAAATAGTCATAACTCCTTCATACGACCTCGTAATGAGGTAAGACCAAGTGTGTTGGAAAGCTAACTCAATGGTCTTTATGATAGTTTAAAGTTGACACTTGCATGAACCATCACCCAAAACTCAACTCTTAGGAAAATCTTGAACTTGTTTAGGTACTAGGAGTCTCTCGTAATCCTAGGAGACCCCCAACCTAACCAAATGAGGCTTGAAACATGGATACATAAGAGCATAGAGTTATAGGGAGTCACAATATCTCCCCCTTGGGAACATTCATCCCCAGATTTCCAAGAACGTACACAAGGAAAGTACTCATGAAGACTTTAGCCCAAACATGAATGCAACAATGCACATAAACATAATTTCCAAGGAAATTTCAACATGTACATCAAATTTCTCATAATCTTATTAGCATGAACATGAATGCATGCAATGACATAAGGGCCGAAACTTGAGACTTGGAATCATAAAAAGGACTTGACATGTCATCATAAGCTTGAATAGAATGAAAGAGATACGAATATTGCTTATGCATGCCCGCACCAGCTCCCCGAGAAACACATCTGAATAGACCACTCTTCCAAAGGGGCCTTGATGAAAACCACATCCTCATTAGCCAACGTTTCCACTCATTCGTCCAACACCTACATCGAAACCTTCCTTTAAGCCAAGTTGTCCTCCACATCAGCCACAATTTCAAGGAATGCTATAGCAATAGAGTCACCAACACATCCCATCCACCTAGAAGCATGAAGAACCGACTAACCATATCTACATCCATAGGCAAATCTCCAAACTTATGCAACCTTACCAATCTCCCTCTACACTCTATAAGGACTCACAATCGTCAACCCAATTTTCATCCTTAAACAAACCTAGTCCACTTTGTACCACAACCACCATCTCCCCCTTGGGAGACGGCCTCCACTCTATCATCTTCTCACTTAAAACTTCTAACTCTAATAAGGCGAAATCAAGGCCTTGCCTAATCTAGAACTCTTAACCCAAGAAGATTCGGAATCACCAAGGACACTATAATACCATTCCCTACTTCTCTCAACCTACTCCCAACCTAGCCAACCGATGGATCCACTAGACTCCTCTTTGCCACCATTATCCACATATGCTAAGCTACCCATAGGCACCATACTTAGAGTACCAACCACATTGTTGGTATTACCGGAAAAAAGAACTAAAGCACACTCATATCAAAATCCTTAAAGAATTCTAACCACCTTCTTGTTATCCATAAAGCACGCTTATCATATGTAGCAACCAATCTCCCAAATGATTCACAACCTTTAAATAAATCAATACCCATCACTAGAAACCACCACAAACATACAAAGGTAGGGTTTTAAGACCCTATTTCATGGAACCAATAAACACAACCGATGCATAAGCCAACCAAACAACTCCACCAATATTCAAAATGCTCACTCCTAGTCCGAAAAGGACACTTAGGGACATCACTACCCTTATCCTCACATGGGAACAAAACCCAAACCAAAGATCAACCTTAGAGTAGTGACTAACCCATCATAGTTTACAAAAAAGATCGACCATCCTTACCCATCATGTTACAACCTTACGGGTTCTACACTCATTAGAAACATGCTATGCGAGTAGTCCAAACTACCCCAAAATTCTAAAGATTGGAAAGAACATTCAAAAGCTCATCTACCACCAACAATAATTCTATAGATAAAACACTTAGGTTCAATACCTGCATTGCTTATAAGATAGCAAATTTAACACCTTGGAACCTAATTTTACCATAATACAAGAAATGGACCAACCTCCCACTCAAAGACGGGCTCATCAGGGAATCGGGAGCTATCTCTATGGGTTCTACCATCCGTGAAGTACAACATGCACGCGACCAATCTATTTCTATAATGACATCCATATCCACCATGCCAGTTCCAACAAACCACAAAGGAATACCTAATGCAATACAAGCCTAGATAAAAAATTATAGACCTTCTAGCAACAATACACTTAACAAGAGAATAGACACCAAAGATACACACAACACCTTGGGCATATAAGAAGCCCCACTAGCAACCAAAAGAATAGAGAAGAAATAGTGGCACACCATACCTAATAATACCTGCACAACGAAGCCAAGAATACTTCAACTAACAAATAATAACATCGGGCATCTCATTCCCTTCTTGAGCTACTTGATCAACACGGCCACCTTGATCTAAAGGTCGGTCACCCTTACGCTTCCTTCGAACATACAGACAATCCTTTACTTTGTGACTCACTTTAATGCACCCATAACAAGCATTGGTACCTCTCAAGAATTGGCCATCATGGCCTCTATCACACTCTGGGCACCTACCTTAAGGCACCACACCACCTCTATCTCTCCCCTTGGAGCTTTGGAACTTACTGGCATTACGGGCCCTCTTGGCCTCACTACCTCCCCTCTCACCACTAGAAATCTCGTGAACACCCACTTGTTGACTGAGGTGAGTTGCCAAATTTGTCGCCGCTTTGGCCACCTTCCATAGAGCATCGCAAATCTTCGCATTCATCATAGCATCGTCCTAAGTAGTTTGAGACATATCCTGTAATGTAACGGCTAGGGGTTAGCAATGAGCCCTAGGGGAGCTAACTCTATCGCACGACATGGATCACGAAAAAGTGAAACATTTCCTAGAACGTCTCATAGCCTCCTATTCATAGTCATGGCGCGCTTCATAACTATGAATCAGACTCTAATCGATGTGGTGTGTTGGACTCTGAGGATCTACCAACCTAGTGCTCTAATACCAACTTTTTCATGACCTAAGCGTAGGGCCTAGATGTGACACGACGAATGCTGAACCCAAAGGGACCCCAATCAACCCTCTTTACTTATCACAACAGATCCTTGGTCGCGGAAGCATACGAAAAACATATATATTAAACAAGGACAATGAGGCTAAGGGAAAAACTTGCCAAAACAACAACATTACCAAAACAAGAAGTCACAACTCATATCATATATACACACTTGTCCAACGTACACCTCTAAGAACATAGATAGAGCGGGGCTAAGACAGAGCTACCGAGCTCACCCTCATAGTCAATATAACATAAGATAGTGTCTTAGTACATAGATAATAGCATCATAGACTAAAGTCCCTGAAATGGAGGATTCACCAACAAGCTTGGAATAGCATCGCCTAGCCAAGTGGAGGAGGGGGATGAACTCGAGCATCGATTCCTACATGGTGATATCATGTAGGCAAGAGTGTGTGTTAGTATGTTTGAATGTACTAAGTATGTGGGATGCAATGCAACAAGGAATAGACATCAGAATGAAAATGTGTAACAATAGACAATAGGCATAATATAGTAATATGGCATATGTGATCGATGCTAAATTAAAGCATGCTTGAGCAAATCATGCTCATATAAAATATCCTATGTGAAGAAGAGCTAGTCTAACTTTCCAACCTTGGTTGGTTAATGATGGTCACACCCCAATCATCCTAGGTGGCGAGGCATAAACCCGTCACATGGTTGATGTTGGTCACACCACAATCATCCTAGGTGGTGAAGTATAAACCCATCAAATGGTTGATGATTACAAACCCCCAACTCGGTTGATGATGTTCACACCCTAATCATCCTAGGTGGAGAGGTTAAACCCTTCACATGGTTGATGTTAGTCACACCCCAATCATCCTAGGTGGTGAAGTATGAACCCCTCATATGGTTGATGAGTACAAACAGCCAACTCGGTTGAGTATGGTCTAATGCAACACTTTATATGAAACTAATCATATACATAAGTTCATTTTATCATCAGAACATCATTTATATCATATCTCATGCTTTGGCCCTTCACTTTCTCAAGAAATCATAACCGGACATTTTATCAAACACTTGGTGGTGTACAATGGGGGTGAAAGAGCATGCAATTTAGAAATAAAATCAAGAAAGAAAATCTATTGTAAAACCATCAATCAATACCTTGCAATATCTCAAAGATATCCATAGCAAAACCTCTCATGAAAATTTACAATAGATCCAAGATATATAGCGCATAACATAGCAAAATAGTCACAATTTTACATAGCTTTAACATAGTTCATAGACATGCTCATACTAGTAAACCCATTTATAAACTTCATTTTAAATCATGCAATACTAAATAAAATAGGGTTTAGGAACCATAGATGGAAGGACCCAATGGCTTAACACCATATACCTTAGTTCTAGAGTTTCTTGGAATTTAGATTAAGAAGAATGGAGGCTTGGAAATGATCTTGGAATCCAATCTTGTTCTTCGGTTTCCTTGAAATTGAATTGGGCCTTGATGGAGGCTCTTGAGTGGATATGGAAGTGTGATTGAGATGAGAGTAGTGAGATTGGTTCCTCAAGATTAGAGTTTAGGTCCTCTAGAAAGGTTGAGATAGCCTAAAAAGTCTAAAAGGGTCATTAGGATAATTAGCATTTAAGAAAATGCCATTGGTGAACGGATGGAAAAATTGGCAAAGTGTCATCTTACTAAAGACTTAACTGGCCATATGGCACTCCTCGGGTTGTATCGAGTGCCCATGAGTCAAGACGTAGATAGAAAAATGGAAATGGAACACTTGAGAAAAAGTTAGCATCCATGTCACTTTGACGGCCACTTTCACGGACCATGTAGTGTTACACGGACTGTATACAGGTCCGTCCCACCTCACTTAGACAAGAAAATGTTGCATACCCACACATTCCCAGGTTCCACGGGCCCTCACACTCCACATGGCCTGTCAACAGTGCCCGTGGCACTACCCTTAGCCACATTTTCCCCAAGTCCAACAAGCTTCCTTTGACACACTTTGTGGCCATCCCCACAGCCAGTAGTGAGCCACACCGCCTATGTTACTACCCATGTCACCTTTCTTAATGCCAAAAATGTCCTATTACAACCCCAGCTTCCCCAAATGGCCCGTCAAAGGCCACACTGGCTATCAAGCAGTCTTTGTGACACCATGCCCAAGAGGGTCTCAGGAAAATGATCATAACTCCTTCATCCGACATCGGAATGAGGTGAAACCAAGTGCGTTACAAAGCTAACTAAAAGGGATTGTTATGCCTTAGAATAAAAATGGACATTGCCAACTTCAACCAATCAGAAAGGTTCGTTCAAGGCCACACTACTCGTCAAGGCATCCGTGTGACATCACTATACGGGAGGATCTCACAAAAATTGTCATAACTCCTTCATACGACCTCGTAATGAGGTGATACCAAGTGTATTGGAAAGATACCTCAAAGGATTTTCATTTGATATGTCATGGTCCATCCAGTTCCAGGTGTGATAAACGTTATGCTAGTTTAAATTTGACCATTGCATGAACCATCACCCAAAACTCAACTCTTAGGGATGTCTTGAACTTGTTTAGGTACTAGGAGTCTCCCATGAATTTAATACACCCCAAACCTAACAAAATATGGCTTGAAACATGGATACATAAGAGCATAAAGTTACGAGGTGTCACAATCATGCAATAGATCATCAATAACTCATGAATCCTTAGTAAGGTACTTTATCAAACACTTGGCGAGTATGTAATGCTAGTTCAAAATCATGAAATTTAAGAGTGAAGTCATATGAGAAAACTCAAGGTAAATCAACCCACCAACACATTAGTAAAGCCCTCATGCAAGATAGCTTGAAATCCCTCATCAAATTTCATAATAAAGCATGGATTCATAGCTCAAAACATGCATAACAGTCAACATTTCATGAAACCCCAACATGGTTTATAATCAAATTTCATAATAAGAGAAACCTATAGATAATCCAACTTAAAACATTCATTTTAAATAAAAAGGAAGGTTGGGAATCATGGGGCGAAAGGACCCAATGATTGCAACCTACATACCTCAAACTTAGGGATTTCCTTAATGTATATTTGAATGAGAACTTGAAGCTTGAATGGAGTTCTTGAGATCTGGAACTAAGCTTGGGACACTTGAATTTGGATGAAAATTTTGGCTAACTGTTAGAGAGGGTTTTGAGAGGGTCTTGAGTAACATAGAGTTCAAAAATGACTAAATATAGGTGCTTTTACGCATAGGAGGGCATGGGCCCAAGACCCCAATGCCTTGGCCAAAATAGGATTTTGGAGGAACAAATAACACTGATTCGCACCATTGGTGCATCGCGGCCAGAGCGCGGATTGTCGCTGGAATATAATTTTTTTAAAAAAAACTATTTTTTTCTACGAGTGCTCTAAAATTGGGGCTGTACCCATTTCCCACGCAATTTTGCGCCTTGATCACAAATATGAAGTCGAATTTGCTATATCACGTGCGAATATTAAGATACATGGAAAATATGATTATGGGCATTTCTAATGCACATTTTCGGTCATTTTTTGGGCTTTTCAACTTACATCAATGAATAGCTATCATAATCTTGGGTAACAAAACATAATAGATTATTAAAACTTCATTAAAAATACATAATAATAAGATAATCTCTATGTAAACCATGTCAACAAAAGAATTGCATAACTTGACAAAAAACAAAAGTAATAAATAGAAAAAGACTTCACCTCATTCTGTTACTTACATGAATAACTTCGCAATGTACAATATCACCCAAAACCAGTCATGCAACGCTACCACCTTCAGTTTTTAGTCTTTCAGCATCTATTGTACTAACTTCTAGTTGTTTGATGGCATGAATTTCTGGGGTTGCGCTTTGTAGGCAAAGAGATACTCTCTTCATATTGCTATTATTTCTTCATTTTCACATTCTTCCACTTAGAACATGAAATGATAGCCATTGTATGCAATAGATAAAGAAATGCATACCATTGATATTCAAAAATGAAAGGAAATGCTAGTAGGTACTACAATAGGGATAACTTGTAACATATTTTGTTTCTATTGATTTTCAAATTTACCACCCACTGTGTATGCTATCAAAAATATTGTGTTTTTATTCCATTTATACTATATATAGTGATCTATTTTTTGATTTGTTTTGCAACTAATAATATTTTTATGAAAATAAATTATGGCTTTAGAAGGGTTCTATCAAATTACTTTATAATTTTTCATTGAATTTATTTTCTAAGCACTTAGTTAGTTTAATACTTCATTATTATTTCTAATATTTAAAAATTATATTTTTCTTTCGACTAATATTAGGCAAAAGCATTTAAATAGATAAATTGCAAAAGACATAACTACTCGCTGCAGAATTTAGGGCCCAGGGTGCACAGTCTCGAGCCAGTGTGACTCTTGCCTCAAAAGGGCAGCGACCTTGTGTGAATTGTGATAGGATACCTCTGGGACAAGTAGAGATGGAGGGAATGGTTACTATAAGTATGGCCAACTAGGCCATTTTCTGAGGGAGTGTTTGATGTGGGGCAATAAGGCCCAATCCTTTACCACAGCGTCACCAGGGAGGGGTAACCAGAGAGGTGTTGCACAAGGAGTAGGCAGTGGGAAAAATCGTATATATGTGATGGGAAACTGATAGGACCAAGAGGTTGCACTAGATGTTGTGATGGGTATGCTATGAGCTTTTACCTTACCTTGTTGTGCTTTACTTGATTCAGGTGCAACTTATTCTTTTGTGATGCCATATGTGGCTGGTAAATTCAAGATCTTTCTTGAGTATTTTCTTGAGCCGTTCTCCATTTCTACTCTTATTGGAGAGTCTATCTAGCTAAGAGAATCTATAGAGATTGTTTGGTGGCCATTTATCATAGGGTTACTCTTACTGATTTTATTGAGTTAGAGATGGTCTACTTCAATGTAATTCTTGGTATGGACTTACTTCACTCCTCCTATTCCTCTCTTGATTACAGAATCCGAACTGTCAAATATCAGTTTCCAAATGATCCAGTTACTGAGTGGAAGGCAGATTCTATTGTGCCAAAGGGTAAGTCTATTTCTTACCTCAAGGCTTGAAGAGTGGTATTTAAGGGATGTATCTACCACCTCATGTGAGTTAAGTCAAATGATGTTGACTCCACTACTCTTGAGTCTATCATGATAATGAGTGAGTTTCCTGATGTATTTCCTAAGGATCTGCCGGAGTCCCTCCTGATAAGGAGATCGACTTCAGAATTGATGTTCTTCCTAACAGTTAGCCCATTTCCATTCCTCTCTATAGATTGGGCCTTGCGGAGTTGAAAGAGTTGAAGGAGTAGTTGAGAGAATTGCTAGAAAAGGGATTCATAAGGCCAAGTATCTCTCTATGGGGTGTTCCTGAAACGACCCCAAAATGTGCCCGAATATGTGCCTCGAATGCCTAGAATTTTAAATTCCATATATCCCAAAATCCGTGTGAACTATCGAAAATTTGACTTCATATTCTTTTTAAGGGGGTCAAAATCAGGGGAAAAAGGATCTGACCCTGATATAAGAGCAACTGTAGAAAAATTTGAAAATCACAAAAATGTGATTTCAAGAGACAATCTGCATCCCTGGCACAATGCGCCAAGGAGGCGCGCATATACATTTTTGTGTCCAGGTTTTCTATCTCGGACCAAGAATTTTCGGTCCTGGACCTAAGTGTTTCCAAATGTGTTTTTACCTATACTTAGTCATATTTCACCCTCATATCATCCTAAACATTCCCCAATATCCTATCAAACACTTAACTATATTTTTCAGTCCCAAATTCAAGTCACAAAACTCTCATCTTTAACTAAGGAATTCCTTCAAGCTTCAAGCCTCCATTTTAAATTTTCATCAAGAGCTTCCTCAAAGCTAAGGTATGTAGGTTTTAGCCATTGGATTCTTCGACCCATGGTGCCTTAATCTCTTTTTTACTCAATTTACATGACTTAAAGTTAATTTTACAATTGGGTTTACTAGTATGAACATGCCTATTACAAGATTTGATGAAAGGTTTCGACGTATACTGCTTAAGGGTGTTACAAGGTGTTCATTGATGGTTTTACAATGGATTTTCTTGCATGATTTCATCTCTATATTTCATGGTTTTATACTAGCATAACTCACCCTCTAGGTCTTTGATAAAATATTCGGATGTGGTTTCTTGAGGAATTGAAAGTCCAAAGCATGAGATATGATATGATTGATAATATGATGATTAAATGAGCTTATGCATGTGATATAAACTATATAAAGTGTTGGATTAGACCACGCTCGGTCTGGGAGGACTAAGAGCCCGGATACTAGTTGACAAGTTAGAATCTCAAACACAAGGGTGGTAGGTGAGATTGCCACCAACCTAGATAAGGGGTTTGCACCTCACACACCAGGGTGATAGGTGCAATTATCACTAACCTAGATGATGAGTTTGTACCTTATACAGCAGGGTGATGGGTGAAATCATCACTAGCCTACCAAGGGGCCTGTACTTTGGAAATCTAGCTTGGTCACTTCTACACATATGATAGTCTATATGAGGATAATATACTTGAGCATGTTTCACTTTTGTCACGCCCCAAGTCCCATACGGCGGACTGGCACCTGTTGCCGATAAGGCCCGGGAGAACCAACCTGTATCTATGCACTTTTTATACGTACTATAAGGGATTTCTACCTTTGACATGCCTTTAAGAAAATAAACAGCGATAACAAGCCAAAAGAAAATG